>CANYLF010104230.1:0-15584 GCA_948193215.1 Bocquillonia castaneifolia
AACAGGTTGAGTTGAATCAAGATGTTTACATGGTTACTTTTCAAGAAAATGAAGTGTTACAAAAGAAAATTGATTCTCTCACAAAAGATCTTGAAAGGTTTACTAATGGCAGGCAAAATCTTGATGCATTATTGGGTAATCAGTGTATTTCCAATAATAAGTCAGGGTTAGGCTACAATGGATTCACTGTTGGTGCTAATTCCAACAATGAATTTGGTCTTAAGGTTTTTCAGTCTAAACATAAAGTTTTTAAAGCTAATCCTTCAAACTCAAGAAAATTCTTTCCAAAACCTACATATCATTCACATAAGACAAATGCTAGATGCTTTTTCTGCAATCATATTGGTCATACTATGACTTACTATGCTTACAAAAGAAATAAACAGGGATATACTCTTGAGTGGAGATCAAAATTATCTTCACAGAATGTTGAAGCTAACCAGTAAGGACCCAGCCTAGCTTGGGTACCTAAAACTAACTGATTTCTTTCAGGTATGCCTAAAGAGCAAGCAAAAGCTAAACGAATGGTATATGGACAGCGCTTGTTCTAGGAAAATGACTGGGGACAAATCTTTGTTCACTAGACTGGAACTGAAGAATAAGGGATTAGTGAGTTTCAGAGATAGCAGTCATCAAGAATCATTAGGTTAGGCTCAATAGGCTCAAGTCCAACAATCAACGAGGTGTCTCTAGTACAAGACCTCAAGTTCAATCTTCTAAGTGTGAGCCAACTTTGTGACAAAAAACTTCAGAGTAATATATGAACCTAATCATTGTGAGGTTCAAAGCAATCAAGATGATCAGACTATGTTTGTTGGTAAGAGACAGGAAAATATATATGTGATTGACATTGATAAAGCTCAGGTAAGTAATTTATGTTTAGCTTCAATTGAGAATGAAAATTGACTATGGCATAAAAGATTAGGTCATGCATCCATGCATATCATCTCTAAGCTATCTAAGCTTGATCTTGTGAGAGGTCTTCCTAAGCTGAATTATGAAAAAGATACTGTTTGTGATGCTTGTCAGCTTGGAAAACAAACCAAAGCAAGTTTCAAATCTAAAGGCTCAGTCTCAACCACTAGACCTTTAGAATTTATTCACATTGACTTGTTTGGACCTGTCACTCCATGTAGTCTAGGAGGTGAAGTATATGCATTTGTAATCATTGATGATTATTCCAGATTCAAATGGACCTTGTTTCTAAGAAACAAGGATGAGGCTTTTGACAAGTTTGCCAGGTTGTGCAAAAAGATTCAAAATATGAAGGGATACAATATAACAGCCCTTCAAAATGACCATGGAAGAGAATTTGACAGCAAATCTTTTGAAGAACTCTGTGACCAGTTTGGAATCAGACACAACTTTTCAGCTCTAAGAACTCCACAACAAAATGGAATAGTAGAAAGGAAAAACAGATCACTGTAAGAAATGGCAAGAACTATGCTTAATGAAGCTAATCTCCCAAAGTACTTCTGGGCTAAAGCTATCAACACAGCTTGCTATATCCAGAATCGAGCCTTAGTGAGATCCAAACTGAAGAAGACTCCATATGAATTATGGAAAGGAAAGAGACCCATTATGAGCTACTTCAAAGTGTTTGGATGTAAGTGTTTTATTCACAACAACGATAAGACTCAACTTGGTAAGTTTGATCCTAAAAGTGATGAAGGTATCTTTCTTGAATATTCAGAACAAAGTAAGGCATATAGAGTCTTTAATAAGTGTTCCCTACTTGTTGAAGAGTCAGTTCATGTTATTTTTAAAGAAGCTTACCAAAATATGTCTAGAGGAGATTTTGGAGAAATTCTTGCAAAAAATAATGATGAACAGGTTGAACCTGAGAATGGTCAGACTCAACAGAATGTGGAACAGGAAGAGATTCAAGAAGAAACTCCTGAAGTTGAAGCTCAACAAAATGAAGCAAATGAGTTGCCCAAAGAATGGAGATATCATAGATATCATCCACTAGAGAATCTCTTGACAAATCCCTTAAGTAGAGTCACAACAAGATAAGAACTCAAAAGGCTGATGGGAAATGTAGCTTATATGTCTCATATTGAACCTAAGACAATAAGTGAAGCTCAGCAAGATGAAAACTGGATAGTTGCCATGAAAGAAGAATTGAACCAATTTGAAAGAAATCAAGTATGGGATCTAGTACCTAGAGTCAAGAATTAAACTACAATTGGAACCAAATGGGTGTTCAAGAACAAACTTGATGAACAAGGAAATGTGGTGAGAAACAAAGCTCGACTTGTGGCTAAAGGATGTAAGACATAATAGACTTTGAAGAAACCTTTGCACCGGTAGCACTTGAAGCTATCAGAATCTTGTGTGCTTTTGCTTGCTACAAAAACTTCCTTCTTTATCAAATGGATATCAAGAGTGCTTTCTTGAATGGATTTCTCAAGGAAGAAGTCTATGTGGAGCAGCCTCCTGGATTTGAAGACCTCACTTATCCAAACCATGTGTTCAAGCTGACCAAAGCACTCTATGGACTCAAACATGCTCCTAGAGCTTGGTACGAAAGACTCAGCAAATTCTTGTTGGACAATGGTTTTGTAAGAGGAAAGGTTGACAAAACTTTGTTTACCAAAAGCCACAAAGATGAAATATTGGTTGTCCAAGTATATGTGGATGACATTGTGTTCGGGTCAACTCAACAAAAGCTTTGCAAAGAATTCAGCACTCTTATGAAGAATGAGTTTGAAATGAGCATGATGGGGGAACTTAGTTTCTTCCTTGGACTTCAGATCAAACATCTTGAAGATGGAATCTTCACCAATCAATTAAAGTATTTGAAGGAGCTGATCAAAAGATTCAAAATGACTGAAGCTAAAGAAAGCAAGACACCAATGAGCACCACAATCAAAATGGAGAAGGATGAGAAAGGTAAATCAATTGAATGCAAATTGTACTGAGGTATGATAGGCTCATTATTATATGTTAAAGCAAGTAGACCTGATATTCATTTTAGTGTTTGTCTTTGTGCCTGTTTTCAAGCTAATCCTAAAGATTCACATCTTGTTGATGTTAAAAGGATAATCTGATATCTTGTAAGAACTCAAGACTTAGGTCTTTGGTATCCTAAAGATACAACTCTTGATTTGGTTGCATATAGTGATGCTGATTTTATAGGAAGTCGAGTGGATAGAAAAAGCACATCTGGAAGCTGTCAGTTTCTAGGTCAAGCTTTAGTCTCATGGAACATCAAAAAGCAAACATCAGTGAGTCTATCCATAGCTGCTAGAAGCTGTGTAGCACAAATCATTTAGATCAGACAGGAGTTAGAAGACTTTAGTATGACCTACTCTAACATTCCTATATTGCGTGACAATACAAGTACTATCAGCTTCAGCAAAAATCTTGTCTTGCATTCACGCACAAAGCATATTGAGATAAGACATCATTTCATCCGAGATCATATTCAAAATAATGACATTGAGATGATCTTTGTACCCACTAAAAAATAATTGGTAGATATCTTCACTAAACCCCTCAATGAGGAAACCTGTAGACACTGAATTTTTAGATGCAGGTATGTGGAAGCGGTCCGGGAGCCCAGTGATGAATTTGGTCTGTTTAAGACCAAGTGATTACCCCATTTCTCATAGAAATGAGCTGAAGAATACAAAAATCATTTTCAAATATGCTAAATGTTTTTAATATACTTATGGCCTAATTTAAAGTCCGAACAAGTGTTTTAATATTTGTCCAAACCCTAAATACGGCCTAAATAAGCTAGAAAATCATTTTAAAGCCCAAGCCTGTTAGGCCCAAATTGAACATCCGGCCGAATGTTCAATGGTCCGGCCGGATGTTCAAGATTTCTATTAAAAAAAATAATGGGCGCCTGCATGTTTTTATAGAGGGTGATGGAGGTGATCTGTCACACCTCATCCCACTCAAGAAAAGTCGATTCCATCTGCAACAAACCCTAATCCACCCTAGCTATAAATAGAATAAGATGGAGGCTGAATGGAGGACTTTTTGCAAAGGTTTTAGGCGGACAAAAATCACAAAAACAGAGGAAAATCAACAAGTTTCTTGGCTGAATATTTTCTTTGGTTTGGAACAATTCAATAGCTCATTTTCTTACTAGAATCGGTAACTAATCTCACTTTTGAGGGCAACCAACCATCCACATATCCAGAATAAGTTTATTTTATCATTCGTTTCATTCACGTCATCTACTGTGTTTTCTATATATTTCTTATATTAATTTATTTTGATATTCTGATTGCATATATGAGTTTTATGTGAAAGCAGGAATGATTTGGATGTAAAATATCTAAGTTTGGAGCTTAGTCACCATAATATCAATATTGGACAGTGTAATTTATCTAAGATTTTGATTGTTGTTTTAATTTATTTTGAACATCTAGAACTGTTCTTTAAGGGCATGTATATACTACAAATAGCTTGTACATTGTAAATACATCTAAACATGTAATATTTTGAAGAAGACAAATCGAGGAAGACGAAGTGCAGATCCGGCCGGACCTTCAAACATCCGGCCGGATGTTCAATGGTTCGGCCGGACGTTCACCCATTCCACCGGATGTCCCACCTGCTTGCTAACATTCAGTAGTCAAATCCTGATCATCCAGCTGGATGTTCAAAGGTCTGGCCGAATGTTTATGATGCTTTAGTTTGAAAAAGAAATCAGGATCTTGGTCCAACTTGCAAAGGGCATATCTCAGCCGTCTGAACTCCAAATTGAGAAATGCTTGAGCCTAAAATGAAGTTCAGGAAGTCTACTTTAATTTTTGTGTTTTGCGTTTTGTCTAATTCTATCAAAATTATTCCTAAAATACCCTTGATATTTCAGTACTACATTTGAGACAGCTTTCCGGAACATTTCATTATGTAATTCACACTAGGTTAATATGTTTGAGACATAGGACATCTATAGACTCCTTAGGTTTGTGAATATCATTTCCATGTATTGTACTTAAAAGGCATGTAATAAATAGGTCAAGAACCGACTCGGAGAATTACAATGGATCGACTGGCTGAAGCTTCGAGATCGACCGATGAATCCTCTCCCGGGTGATTCGGTCGATTGGTAAGGTTTCTTAAATTTGTTTAAGTTGGATTTTAATCACCTAGATCTGCTTATAAATAATTAAACCAGACATTTAATTAATCAACCCGGTAAAAAGTATGATAAAAATGATAGAAATTCATTTCTCATTTCCTTTCTTTAAGGTTGTATGTTTATTATTATTGTTTTCATATATCCCGAAAAAATAAGAAAGAAATGGATTAGTGTGCAAATACTAACCTCAAAAAAAAATAAAAAAGGAAGAATAAAAATAAGTTAGAAACTAACCGTGGATGTTTGCATGTAAATAAATAAGGAAATAATCCACTTGGTAATTTTATTATTAAAACCAGTAGAAACTCACCATAATACAGCCAATCGCACTCAATCAATCAGGGCTATTAAGTGGACTTAATGCAGAATTGAAAATTGGTTAGAAACAATATTAGGCATGCCCATGCATTGCATCCTACTTTCTGGGTCATTTTATCGCTTTATATTGTTTGTCTATGATAGGAAACAATGACCTCATTACTTAATTAAATGGAAAATTGCTCCAAGTATGGATGACTCATTCCGAACCTAGAAATCATCTGGTGTGATGACGAATGGGATTTTCCCGAATAGGAATCTACATGTTTGTTAATCACTAGGTGATCCCGAAGCAATTCAGGTGGCAACTCCACATTTTTCATAAAATCTAAAAAAAAAATCCATTTAGTGGGTATGTCACCATTTCTATTGGACACCAACCGACGGGCAGGCGATATAAACGCGTCCCTGGCGCTTTGTCCACAGTGGTGACTCCATTGGGGAAGTTTTTACAAATAAAAATGAATGAAGATTCCGAGCAATTTTCCATCTTTTTAATTAATCTGGTCATTATTTCCTTTTGCATTACACGTAGTTTTGTATTTTTAGGTGTGCCTATTAAACCCCGGTACCATTTATAATGCAATTCAACAATTCCACACCAGTTTCTTGGATTGTATTATCAGTAGACCACTCACAGTGATTAAGTATCCTACCCGGCTTACCATCCTGGCAATGGTTAATGAGTCGCGGTTAATGGGAAACTCATACTGGATCTTCTACCATCATAGCAATGGTTAATGGGAGTCCGATTCTGTGGGAGCCTTCTTAGCCGAACCAAAGAATCAAAACCCAGCATGTAATGGTCAATAGAAGTTTCCACTAGGTTGTACCATCAATGCTACCTGTTGTAATGCTGCCATGAGTGTTTATGATCATCAAGCCTAAAAGCCTATGCTGAAACTCTGCCAGCCTAAAAGCGAGAGTGGGGGCAAAAGGATAACAGACTAGATTATCATAAATACTATTATTTGCTAGGACAGTTAGAGAGAGTATTTATATAAGACGGTACTGTCATCCTCCGTTGATGATATAAAGTGCCCCAGCCTACCTAGGAAATGGACTTTTGACCGACGGAATACGTGTGCGGGAGAAATAAGGTTGGAAGGCCTGCCAGTTGGCAGTATTTGTTACTTGTACAGCTAACGGTTTTCTTGTTTACTTTGTCATGCATTCATGCACACATGCATACATGCACTTACATTTCATGCATCACTATAACCCTTCTATTTTGTAGGCAGTTATAAGATGGCCAACAACATTAGCATCCAACAGATCCGTGAAATTGTGAGAGATGAGGTACGAACCATGTTGTAGAATTCTTGGGAATGAAACTTCAGAACCGTCTAGTAGATCACCCTATAAAGCATGAGGAGGCTGACAAATGCACATCTCTGAAGTGTGAGGTCCAGAACTTGACTGAAAAATGTATGTCCTTGGAGCATGAGATTCAGAATTTGATTTATTAAAGGGAAAACCTTGAACCGGAAAATGCAAATTTTTGCTTGAGAAATAGGAGTCTGCCTAAGATTAAGGAAGGAGCTCCCAGTCATCCTTCAATTCAAACAGGGATGCCATCCCCGAAACAAAAACATCATGTTCTGACACCACCAGCTCTAGAAAGTCACCCTTGGATAAGTCTTACTAAATTAAATGAAGCACGGACCAGCCTTGTTGACTTAACCCAGAATCCTCACAAGTGTTCCCAATCCAATCAATCCCTCTCTGAAATCTTCGAAAGAGCACAAAAACTAGGACTACTTAAACCAGAACCAGCCAAATACCCCCCTAATGTAAATTTCCCTAGCTACAACTCCAATGCCTACTGCAACTTTCACCAAACACCAGGACATTCCACAAACAACTGCACCAAACTTAAACACACCATCCAAGACTTAATCGATGCTGGAAAAACCTCTACACATTGTAGTAGCCTCTTTGTTGGTCGGACATTCTCCAACTTCGATCAACCATTTTCTGAGGTGTTTGAATGCTTGGAGAAGCAAGGGTTTCTTGAGCCTCAACCTGCTAAGAAGCCTGTTAACACAAGTTCTCGCAACTACATCCATGGGGCTTATTGCACATTTCATCAGGTAGATTGCCATTACACTGACAATTGTACCAAGCTCAAGCATGCAATTCAAGACCTCATCGATGCTGGAAAGATCACAGATCCTGAGGCAAGGCAGTCCAATGCTTAGAACAGTGATGGGCGATGGTCGAAATTCAAGCTCTCAGCTCAATGTTCTAAGCATTTATTATGCTTTTCTAATAATGTTGTTGTCTCTATTTGATCATCAATGATAGAACATCTATTTTCTTCTGTTTAATTATCATCTCTTTCATGGCATGAATGCACTACATCAATCATCTATAATATTATTTGATAATAATCCATATCATGATGGTTCATTTAACATTGCTACAAAGCCTGGAAATACTTGTTGTGTCCACTAATTGCTGTTACTGAAAAAAGAGATCAGAAACGTCATGTTCTACCCTGAAACGGTTATGATCAGTAATGGCATCACAAGCATAAGTCAAGCAGAGCACCAACAAGGATTGCCGGTCCTAGAGATCATCTCAAAACATATACGGATTCTCAAAAATGCTTCCGAACATGCTCCCTCACAAGCTGAAATAAAATGTCAAAATCTCTCTGTGAGTCAAAAAACAAACAAACGAACAAAATTAAGAGAGCCTGATGAGCTAAAAACCCATTCGTGGACGGTTCATGCAAAAGTTAAGGCAAGCCTGCTAAGGTGAAAACCTCGCAAAGAGGCACCTTAGGCAAAAAGAAAAGGCAAAAAAAAAGAGATGATAAAAAAATGAATGAAAAACAAATGAAAATGAGTAAGCAGAGAGATGCAAAACAAAGCGTACCTAAGCGACTATGGAGCAAAACAGAAAAATAGAAGTAACTAGAAGTTTTTCAACAAATGTGTGATCAACCAAGACTTGAGAATGAATTTTTGAGTCACAATACGAAGCTTTAAAAGACTAGCAGAGCAAGAAATCCATTGATCAGGATAGCTTGTCCTTTGGCTACAATAACCTTGAGATGCGCTGAAACGCCAACAAACAGCAGCTTGCACAAAGAATCAACATGATGCCAAACTAATCAAGCCTGTGAAGAGTGAGATCCTTGATTAAAGGTTAATCATAGAACCCGAATAACACAATCCATGATAACGACGACATCAGGACCAGCATGTAAAGTACACACCTGTGGCATTGATAAATGAACTAGAATTGATTATTTAATGTCATTGCATTCATACCAGAAAAAGAAATGCTAAGCGAACAAGATGAAATAGATATAAGATTAGCAACAACTCATTGTTCGAAAGGCTGCGTCAACTGAACAATCTTCAAAGATGCACCTGCTACATCAACCAGTTTTTAACTGACAACAGGGGCAAAACAGCTGTGGGCCCAGTTCAGAATTGACAAGCGGCCAAGGAATACTAAGTTTCCACCATGGACACAATTGTCATCATCAACAACAATAATTCCCTCCGCTGGTTAATGAAGATGATGTTCCTCTTCACAACGTCACTACAGGTTCCTCTAGCTATGTCAATTAGATCCGTCCTGCTCAACACTCCTTGACAATGGACCCTAAGATCAACTGAACTAAACTCTGACAATGCCCCACACAAGCTTCCAACTAACATTATTTGTACCTCATTGGAGTCAGCTCGAGGCAAGATCAAGGACAGCTTTCCCCGTTAGTCATATCTGCAAAAAGAGAAAAGATGAAAAAAAGGGAAAAAAATGAAATGGCCTGATGAGTTGTAAAATCCCTTCGGGGGTAATTCATGCAAAAGTTAAGGCATCAATAAAATAAATAAATGAATAAATAAAAGCCCGATAAGTTGAAACCCATTCGTGGGCAGCTTATGCAAAAGTTAGGGCAGCCTGCTAGGGTGAAAACCTCGCAAAAAGGTGCTATAGGCAAAAGTTAAGGCATGAACAAAATAAAAGGAGATATGGTTACCGGGAAAAGTGGGAGGCTCCCTTGCAAGTATACACCACAGAGAATTTAGCCAGCCAGAACTCCAACAAGAATAGTCAAGATTTGATCCACACGTCTTCCAAAAGCAGCTTGAACATCATTATACTGGCCAATCTGGGGTGACTTAACATACGGGTCTAAACTAATGAAGATTTACTAGGGCAACATAATAGGCCTTCCATAAAAAAAAAAGAAAAAAGAAGGAACCACGAGTCCAGCTAGGATCAGAAGCTACAACACCTCCCAAGAAGGTTAGCAAGCCGCCCATGCAGAGGGCAAATCTCATCTTTCTCGGTGATGCTGTCGAATACCCTGATGATCAAGACCAAGTCATGACAGAACTCATTCCTCAGTATAGGGATATGCTACAATTCACTGTTTTACATCTGAGAAGTCATTTCTGGATGCATAGAAGCACGAGAAGCAATCTTAGTAAGAAATAAGGGACAAATCTTCACTGCCTTCAGAAGAGCGAGAATTCAGTCAGAACCTCTAATCCTGATCAAAACAAGGAATATGTGGAACAATCATCAATCCGTACCTTCTCTGTCATCAAAGTGATGAGGCAATCTATTGTTCAAACATCTTAAAGTGATAATAATAGAATGCAGTCTACTACGGCTTTAGAACATGCAGATAAAGACACCTAGCATCGAACATGTGAAGTGCAAACATTTTGTATAACATATTCTTTTGCATCGTGTAAATGTCCATTCATAGACTTGCAAATATAATTGACATCCAAAATGACATATGCATTTACAGGGAAGAACACCCCATTCATGCATGCACAAATAGGAAAGATGACTGACATTACACGTCCTGGAAAGACATGTTACATACATCAGGCATACATCCACAACATGCATACATTATATAGGCAGCTAGGAAAATCATAAAGATTTAATCAAAAGAACGAGAGCATTTCTACCTGGGAAACAACCTCGTGATAACCAGAGCCTACCTCAGCGTGACATGATGAATAACTCTGACTCAATGAAACAGAAGGCTCAAATGTACTTCACCAGAGTACAGGAACATCAATGCAAGAGTAGCAAGACAAGATTAATGGAAACCATGCTGGGGGCAATCTTTGCCTAAACACTGCACCAACCAGGATGCATCATCCTTGAAGATGGGGGTGCTCCATTGTAGAAACCAAGTTTACAAGCAAACACATATGTGGGAGTAATTAGTCACAGTTGACATGGACTTCCAGAACGAGTCAAGAAAACAAGGCAACAGAAAACTCCAGGGCAAGATAAGACCTTCTAATGACAACATCAGGCAAGCGACGTCAACGACTCACTTGACACTGGGAAAGAAAATAGTCTGTCAGACCAACACCGCGGAGAAATCATAATCTTCTTGCAACTGAGAGGGATGTCAAGAGTAAATCTCATGGGCAGATCACCTTCAAAATCAAAATTAATCTGAAAGATGACAATTTGGCTTAACAGAACTAGAATCCAAGAACAATAAGCCACCTTCAATCTCAGCTAATATCAAACTGCCATCATTCTCAGTAAACTCAAAACATAGTCGGTAACAAGCCATCTCCAGAAAGCCCTGGTGATAGCAAATCACCCACTACTCAAAAAACACAGTCAGCAGTAAGTCATCTCTAATAATCTCAGGTGATAGTAAGTCACCCTCTATCCAGAACTTCCAGTGATAGCAAATCACCCATAACTCCAGAAATCAAGATGGTAGCAAGCCATCGACAAACAACTTCAGAATTCTCAAGACTGCTAGGTCCGTCCTAGCAACTCCGGGTCCGTCCCAAGAACATTAGGTCCGTCCTAGCAACTCCAGGTCTGTCCCAAGACCACTAGGTCCAACCTAGCAACTCTGGGTTTGTCCCAAGACTATTAGGTCCGTCCTAGCAACTCCGGGTCCGTCCTAGTAACTCTGGGTTTGTCCCAAGACCACTAGGTCCGACCTAGCAACTCCGGGTCCATCCCAAGACTACTAGGTCCATCCTAGCAACTTTGAGTCCGTTCCAAGACCATTAGGCCCGCCCTAACAACTGCGGGTCTATCCCAAGAACACTAGGTCCGTCCTAGCAACTCCGGGTCTGTCACAAGACCACTAGGTCTGTCCTAGCAACTCCGAGTCCGTCCTAAGACCACTAGGTCTGACCTAGCAACTCTGGGTCTTAGGTACTAGGTTTCAGAGATGGACTACCTCTGAGTCATCGGTGATGACTATCAAACCCCGAGCCAGAAACACAAACTGTATCCTTTTGACGGGTTTGTTTATGTTTGTTTGCATGATGTTCATTTATTCATGTTTATCCAACATTGCTAAACTCTGAAAAAGTGGGGGCAAACTGTAGACACTGAATTTTTGGATACAGGTATATGGAAGCGGCCCGGGAACCCAGTGATGAATTTGGTTTTGATTACCCCATTTCTCATAGAAATGAGCTGAAGAATACAAAAATTATTTTCAAATATGCTAAATATTTTTAATATATTTATGGCCTAATTTAGAGTCTGAACAAGTGTTTTAATATTTGTTCGAACCCTAAATACGGCCAAAATAAGCCAGAAAATCATTTTAAAGCCCAAGCCCGTTAGGCCCAAATTGAACATCCAGCCGAATGTTCAATGCTCCAGCCAGATGTTCAAGATTTCTATTAAAAAAAATAATGGGCGTCTGCACGTTTTGACAAAGGGCGATGGAGGTGATCTGTCACACCTCATCCAACTTAAGAAAAGTAGATTCCATCTGCAACAAACCCTAATCCACCCTAGCTATAAATAGAATAAGATGGAGGCTGAATGGAGGACTTTTGGCAAAGGTTTTAGGCAAACAAAAATCACAAAAACAGAGGAAAATCAACCAGTTTCTTGGCCGAATATTTTCTTTGGTTTGGAATAATTCAACTGCTCATTTTCTTACCAAAATCGGTAACTAATCTCACTTCTGAGGGTAACCAATGATCCACATATCCAGAATAAGTTTATTTTCTCATTCGTTTCATTCACGTCATTTACTGTGATTTCTACATTTTTCTTATATTAATTTATTTTGATATTCTGATTGCATATATGTGTTTTATGTGAAAGTAGGAATGATTTGGATGTAAAATATCTAAGTTTGGAGCTTAGTCACCATAATATCAATATTGGAAAGTGTAATTTATCTTGGATTTTGATTGTTGTTTTAATTTATTTTGAACATCTAGAACTGTTCTTTAAGGGCCTGTATATACTACAAATAGCTTGTACATTGTAAATACATCTAAACATGTAATATTTTGAAGAAGACAAACCGAGGAAGATGAAGTGCAGATCCGGCCGGACCTTCAAACATCCGGCCGGATGTTCAATGGTCCGGCTGGACGTTCACCCATTCCACTGGATGTCCCACCTACTTGCTAACATTCGGTAGTCAAATCTTGATCATCTGGCTAGATGTTCAAAGGTCCAGCCAGATGTTCAAAGGTCTGGCCGAATGTTTACGATGCTTCAGTTCGAAAAAGAAATCATGATCTTAGTCCAACTTACGAAGGGCATATCTCTACCGTCCGAACTCTAAATTGAGAAATTCTTGAGCCTAAAATGAAGTTGAGGAAGTATACTTTAATTTTTATGTTTTGAGTTTTGTCTAATTCCATCAAATTTATTCCCAAAGTTCCCTTGACATTTCAGTGCTACATTTGAGACTGCTTTTCGGAACATTTCGTTATGTAATTCACACTAGGTTAATATGTTTGAGACATAGGACATCTATAGACTCTGTAGGTTTGTGAATATCATTTCCATGTATTGTAATTAAAAGACATGTAATAAACAGGTCAAGAACCGACTCAGAGAACTACGGTGGATCGACTGGCCGAAGCTTCGAGATCGACTGATGAATCCTCTCCCGGGTGATTCGGTCTATCGGTAAGGTTTCTTAAATTTTTTTAAGTTGAATTTTAATCACCTAGATCTGCTTATAAATAATTAAACCATACATTTAATTAATCAACCCGGTAAAAAGTATGATAAAAATGGTAGAAATTCATTTCTCCTTTCCTTTCTTTAAGGTTGTATGTTTATTATTATTGTTTTTATATATCCCAAAAAAATAAGAAAAAAATGGATTAATGTGCAAATACTAACCTCAAAAAAAATAAAAAAGGAAAAATAAAAATAAGTTAGAAACTAACTGTGGATGTTTGCATGTAAATAATCCACTTGGTAATTTTATTATTAAAACCAGTAGAAACTCACCATAATACAGCCAATCTCACTCAATCAATCGGGGTTATTAAGTGGACTTAATGCAGAACTGAAAATTGGTTAGAGACAATATTAGGCGTGCCCATGCATTGCATCCTACTTTCTGGGTGATTTTATCGCTTTATATTGTTTGTCTATGATAGGAAACAATTACCTCATTACTTAATTAATTGAAAAATTGCCCCAAGTATGGATGACTCATTCTGAACCCAGAAATCATCTGGTGTGATGACGAATGGGATTTTCCCAAAAAGGAATCTACCTGTTTGTTAATCACTAGGTGATCCCGAAGCAATTCGGGTGGCGACTTCACATTTTTCATAAAATCTAAAAAAATCCATTTAGTGGGTATGTCACCATTGCTATTGGACACCAACCGACGGGCATGCGGTATAAGCCAAAATAACGCATCCCGGGCGCTCTGTCCACAAAACCTTTTGCAGAATCAGAAGAGAGCTTAGCATTTTAAAGCTAGACCAATAGCTTCAAAATTTCTTGAAACTAAGTGCATTTTTTTGGTCATATTCATACATAGTGCATTGATTTTTTTTTTCTTGTTCAGTTTTTGCATTTTGTTCCCTTTATTTTATGCTTTCAAATATTCAAAAATTAAAAATTGAAATAATCAAAATACAAAAATATATCTTCTCAGTTTTATTGTGTTTGATAAGGACTCATTTTTTTTCTTTGATAAAATCTCATAAAGAGTCCTAATCTGTTTGATAGCTAATCTTTATCCTTGAGAGTGATATTTGTATAGAAACTGGAAACAAAAAATCCAAAGGGAGTCAGCCACGTGGCAAAGGTCAGAGACTGTCAGGTATTTTGAAATTGTTCCGTTGAGACTGAGGAGAGATAAAACCTAAGCTGAGGTAAAGTACCGAATAGAAATTAATTTCTAAATGTTTCTTTCACTCAACCTTCCCCAAACTCCTTAAAAGACCGTCTTTCTCACCAAAAACCACTTCTAAACTCTAAATTGCTTCTGAAAAATAATTCTCTCAAAAACGCTAAAAACTCTAATTCTCAAAAATTCAGTGCTATGGAAAAAAGAAAGAAGACCGAGGAAGCTAAGGCTACTTCAGCCAAAACCAGGGGTCAAGCATCGAAGAAGCTCAAGAAGGAAGAACCACCAAAGGTGATAACCCCGAGGTGTATTGATTGGAAATTCTTTAAAAAGGACAAGTTTGGTTTGAAAGATCACTTCGAGTATCAAGAATTGACTGGGTTTTTACAGATTCAAAAACCAGTCTATGAAGTTTTAGTGAGATAGTTTTATGACAAGTTCAATGTTGAAGATAGTGAGAATCACACCTTCTCTGTCATCATCAAAGGAAAGAAGTATATGGTGACTTTGGACCAGATGGCAGAAGCTTATGATATCCCAAACAAGGGAGTGAAGATTGGGTTACCACTTGAAGCTGGATCTAAATATAGTGAACTGAATGCCAAGAAGCTGATCAGGCACAACGAGGACATTGGACCTCGAGATATAGTAAGTGCAGCCACTTTTGATTTTCCTGAGAGAATTATCCAAAGATTTTTGACTCACTGTACAGCACCTAGGCTTTGAAGTCTTGATAAAGTTAACTCTTCTGATATATGTTTTATATGGCATTTGCTGATAAAGAAGATTAATTTGTGCTATGTTATGTATCATAATTTTGTGGGTGCTAGTGCTGGTAGAAGTAATAGGGGAATGAAACTTACTGTTTTGTTTGAATCACTTGGTGTGAGTCTAACTGCTAGTTTAACAACTGAAGTGACTAGCTGGATAGATAGGAATTTTGTGGCTGGATTGATTAAGGCTAGAAAGAAAAACAATACATATTTAGGCGACTATGATGATGTAATGTTGCCTCAAAATGTTGAATCTGAGAAAGCTAAAGCTGGTACAAAGGAGAATGTT
>CANYLF010104318.1:0-30248 GCA_948193215.1 Bocquillonia castaneifolia
GAATGAAAGATCCTTGAAGGGGTAGATCTTCAGAGGATAAGGGTGTGGTATTTAGGGGAGAAGGTTGAAGAAGGCTGTCATCAGGAAGAGGAGCATTACCTGGGAGGATTCCAACAGGCAAAGTTTGAGAAGAAGAATTAGGAGAGGGGTAATTTTAAGAGAATGGAAAAGTAGTCTCTTGAAAAATAACATCTCTAGAGATTGTTATTTTCCTGTGTTTTAAATTATAGACTTTATAACCTTTGGTGCCATGAGAGAAACCGAGAAAGACACATTTTTCTGAACGTGGATCAAACTTAGTTCTTTGACAAGATGGGATTGTGATGAAACATTGGCAACCAAAGACTCTTAGATTACTGTAAGAGGGTTGAGTAAAGTGCATCAGTTCATATGGGGTTTTATTGTTAAGAACAACAAAGGGGAGTCTATTTATGAGGTAAATGGCATGGTTTATACAGTCAATCCAGAACTTTAATGGCAGATTGGCTTGAATTCTCAATGCTCTGGCTACATTGAGAATATGTTGATGCTTGCGTTCCACAACCCCATTTTGTTGTGGGGTGTATGTGCAAGTAGTTTGATGATGAGTCCATTTACTAGCATAGAATTCAGGCATATTGAACTCTGCCCCATTATCACTTCTGACAACTTTAATAGCAGCTGAGAATTGAGTATGAACCATTATATAAAAATTCTGTAATGTGGCCCTGGCATCACTTTTGTGCTTCAAAGGATAAATCCAAGTAAACCTGCTATAATCATCCATAATTGTCAAGAAATAATGATCACCATATATTGAAGTCACAAAATATGGGCCCCAAATGTCAATATGTATTATATCAAAAATTTCTTTGGTAACAGATGTACTTAAAGGAAAAGGAAGCCTTTTTTGCTTTGCAAGCTGACAAATATCATAGTAATCTGAATCTGCCACTCGAACTTTATTGTCTATGCCTTGCAACAATTTTATTCTATTATTTGATGCATGACCTAGCCTATAATGCCATAGATCAAGCTGCTGCAGATGATTGATGAGATGTTGTGAATTTCTTGCTTTAGTACTAGAACAAGATGTGTCAGAACTAGATGCCTTCAGCTTATACAAGCCATCCTTCATATCAGCTTTGCCAATCGTCCTCCAATGATTGGCTTCCTGAATCAAGCAAATTTTAGCTTTGAAGGTAAAGCAATAATCATTCCTGTTAGTTAACTTACTAACATTGAGGAGATTCAAACTGAATGCTGGGACTAATAGGACCTTTTCCAACATGAGACTGTCAGTTAGTTTTACTGCACCAACATGAGTTAGTAGAACTTGAATGCCATTAGGTAATTGCACAAACATATCTGTGACGGGTGTGGCAGTGGTGAAATTGAGCATAGAACATGAGATATGATCGGTTGCACCTGTATCTACTATCCATGTAGTTAACTGTTTATGATGTTTGCTAGTAAAAGATGAACAAATAGTAGTACCTTGATAAGTTTGGGGACAGAAGCTAGCAGTGAGAGTATTTGCCTGAGGCTGATGTGTAGTAGGTGCTGTTGAGTTGGTGCTTGGCTGAATTAATGATAAAAGTTTCATGTATTGATCTTGCGTGAAGATAGCAGAGGTAGGATTTTTGCCAATATCTGTAGTAGTATTACATATCTGGTTGTAATTTCCTTGTTCAGTATTTCCAAAATCTTCAGTCATTCCATCCCCATCAGAGTGGATTTCAGTATAGTTAGGATTAGCAACAAATTGCTTGCCCTTAAAACCAGGCAGATAGCCATATTTCTTGTAGCAACGATCAACTGTATGCCCAAGCATTCCACATTAGGTACACCTAGGCCTTTTGCCTTGGCTAATTAAATTCCTTCCAGTAAAATAAGCTGGGCCATTATTACCAAAAAGAGGAGTGGGAGGATTATTTCTACGATTATTCCCTTGCCATGAGAAGGAATTATTGCTATTGCCACCAGGTTTTTGCAATTTTCCAGAGTAAAAGGCCTGTGGTTCTGTGTTGACAGATGTACCACTAGTGAGACTAGCATCTCTCTCATGTTGAATGACAAGTGAAAAGATTTTGTTTATCGATGGGAGTGAATCCATCATTAGAATTTGAGACTTCACATTAGCATAAGCATCATTAAGACCTTTTAAAAATCTGATAACATGATCACTTTCCTGGTATCCTTTAACAATTAGAGGAGGATCACAATGACACCTTGGAGTACAAGAACAGGTTGGCAGAGGCCTAAGGTTCACTAGCTCATCCCATAATATCTTCATATGAGTGAAGTACTCAGTTACATTCACAACACCTTGTTTCATGGAGTAAATTTCCTCAAGTAAATCAGAGATACGAACATGATTACCTTGTGAGAATCTATCTTTCAAGTCTTTCCAGATTTTAGCTGCATTATCCATGGAAATAACACTGTAGGTGATTGTAGGAGACAAGGACTTTAAGATCCAAGAGAGAACCATATTGTTGCATCTTTCCCACACAGGATGCAGTGGATCATTTGCATTGGGGACTCGAATGCTTCCATCAATGAATTTCAATTTATTTTTGGACAATAAGGCCATTCGCATGGCTCTAGACCATGAGTAATAGTTAGGTCCACTGAGAAGAGGTGAAACTAGTACAAGAGCAGGGTTCTTATTAGGATGAAGATAAAATGGGCTAGTAGGTGATTCATCGGGTCTTGGTTGATTAGCCATTGAAAAGGTTTTCAAAGAAAAATTTACTTTTAAGAAGAAGGTTATCAAGAATTCAAGTAACAATAAAGAGAAATTCAATACAAATGCAGCAAAGTTGATGAACAAGAAGATTACTGATTGCAGATTAGAATAATAATGAATCGTACCTTAGTATTGGTGATAAAAATGACGTTTGCCAATCGAGAAAGTGAAAGAAAAAAAAGAAAAAGAAAAGCTCTGATACCATTTCATAATTTGGAGAAAAAGAATTTCTTTTTTTTTTAATTAATGAGAGAAGAATAATTCTTGTTGTTCATAAAGTGCACAGTACAAGTCTATTTATACAAAGCTTAATCAATACAATTGAAGTGGTCAAACTAGTCAACTTAGTTCACACACTTAGTGTGACTTCAGCAGTGTAGGTAACTGCTTCCTGGAATTGTGGCGGGAATCTAGGTTGATGTGGCAGTGGTAGTTACTCTTCCTCCAATAGGTGTTTGGTGATGTGGTGGCGTGAGGAATGCAAAGTTATACTTCAAGAGTTACAATGGTAGTAGTGGATCGTCTAAGCAAGTATGCTCATTTTCTTGCCTTAAGCTATCCATATTCTGCTATTTTGATAATATTTTTACGCTACATGGACCACCTGCTTCAATCGTTAGTGATCGAGATCCCATTTTTATTAGCACTTTTTAGGAAGATTTATTCAAGTTGCAGGGAATTGACTTGATGAAATCCACCTCATATCATCCCTAGACCGATGGACAGACAGAGGTAGTTAATCACTGTTTAGAGACGTATTTGAAGTGTATGACAGATTCATCTATAGCTGTTGTGGATCAATTCTTGCAAGATAGAGAGTTGGCTTTGCAAGTTATGAAGCATCATTTGGAGAGAGCTCGGAATAGAATGAAACAAATGGCTGATAAACATAGGACAGAGAGGGAGTTTGCTATTGGGGACATGGTCTTCCTTAAATTGCAGCCATATCGTCAACAAAGTGTGGTGCGCAAGAAATTTCATAAGTTGTCTCCTATTTTCTATGGCCCTTATCGAATTCTAGATAAGATAGGAGCAGTAGTTTATAAGCTACAGTTACCTGCTGAATCTTCTGTTCATCCTGTGTTCCATGTATCTCAGCTGAAGAAATTAGCTCCTGATTCTGTTCTAGTGACTTCACACCTTCCAAATGTTCTTCCCACTTCTCCAGTTCCAATTGCTATTCTTGACAGGAAGATTGCGAAGCGTGGTCATCAAGCAGTAACTAAAGTCTTAGTGCAATGGTTTGGAATGCTACCAGAAGAAGCTACTTGGGAGTTCTTATTTGATATTGAGCAGATGTTTCCACATTTTAACCTTGTGGACAAGGTTATTACAAGAGGGGAGAATTGATATAAAGAAAAAATATGAATGACATGTGGCATATTTGTATTAGCCAATTAGTTAAATGTAACTAATTTTAATAGGCAGAATAAAGCATGTATTTGGTATGATCTTTGATGATAAGAATTTGACTCTTTGTTTCTCATCTTTTTCTTATTTTTCTCTCTTCTTTCTTTTCATTTTCTTTCTACCTAAACACTCTAAATTCTACATGTATCATTTGCTTATCCTTTAATGATTTTTGCAGTAAGTCAATCATGCACTAACTATTTGTATTCTTGAAAGGCTCCAATTTAGAAGTTGATGATTCATGCACGCAACTTTCACACACAAAAAAAGCACTTCAATCCTGTTATGAAAAAAATTCAATCCCAAAAACATATGAATTGGCCAGATTCAAAAGCATGCGAATGGACCTCAGAAAAGTAACAGTTTTAGAGTAAAACCACAAATCCATTTTCAAGATTTTGGAGGAACTGCAATGAAACAATGCCACCAATTAAGTTGCTACCAATGGCCGATATAGAAATCTTTAGGGGTGAAGTTAGCCTGAGGTGGAAAGAGAGGGAATGATGGTGGAGGTAGAACAACAAGAGAGTGCACAAATGGAGGGGAGGTGGATGGGATTATTAACCATTCATCCATGTCTACAACATTTTTTTAATAATTAGTTGAGATATTGAATATACAGTGATGTGAAGTTAATGCATTAAATGCTTCGACCAATTATTGTGTCATGTGTCAATGTGTAGATAGAAATCTTATACGATGGATATGATTCACTTAATGATATCTCAATGGAGGGGCTTTCAGAGGTACTGCTTGACTAAAGGGCTATCAAAATAGCTTGTATTACATGGTTCACTGTGTAGCATTATAAACTTCCAATTGAATATGTGACATGTAAAAATCAAAATTTACTCCAAAAATTATTATCAAGATAAAAAAATTTTCACCTACTATTTGTAAAAATCAAAATTCAACCTACATTACAAAAAATTAAATAACACATTACTTATTATAATTTATAATTATGTTTTTTATTTATTTTTCACATATCATTCACATTACTTAAATTATAAACTAATTATCTCCAACAAATATTATCAAATCATAATAACATAAAATTTTTTACCCTACCATTTAAAAAACAATTTCTAACAAAACAATTATACATAATTAAATCTGCATTTTTTTATATTATTACAAAAAATTAGAAAATTTATAGAAAATTATAAAAAATTATAAAAAAATACAAAAAATTACAGAAATTTTTAAAAAATTACAAAACAATTACATTATTTTTATATGTTTTTCTTATTTTCATATATTTTTTCCATAAACAAATACAAACTGAAATAAACAAAAAAAATACCAAACAACTTTCATGTTTTATGTTATTATATACATTTTCATCTATTAATTTTTTAAACATGAAATTAACTAAAATAATTAAAATGAAACTTTATTTAACAATTATTTTTAAAAATAGAAATTCACAAATTAATAAAAAATTTGAAGAAAATTAAAAAAAATAACTTACCTTGTCAGAAGAACAACAGAGCACCGACGACGTCACTTTGGCACCTCCAAGCTTCGCCACGATAATGGAGACAGCATAAAGGGGGAACAGTAAATCCAAGGGAAAAAAAATTAAAACTCTCTACTCTCTCTTTCTCACGATCTTTCCTCTCTCTTTTTATGTATGCTTTCTCTTTTTTTCCTAATGTTTTTATTTTGTTTTGCAGGTTGCAGTTGTAGAGAAATGAGGGGGAGACGAAGCAGAGAAGAAAAAGGGAAAGAAGGAGAGAGGGAAGAGGAAGAAGAAAGAAGCGCGCTTTTAATCTGCCTTAAAAATCGCGACGGACTCAAATCCGTCGCTCTTCCCCCGCCCAGTTGTTGCCTTTTTTTAAATGACGTGGCATTTAACACAAGCCAACGGATTATAGATGCACACTTCCGTCGCACCACTTTTCAATTTAAAATTATTTTCTTTAGTTGAGCTACGGATCTTTTAGTTGCTATTCCATCTCCACGTAGTCGCTGTATTTTTGGCGCCAATTCCCTCCAAAGGTAGCGACGGAGCACCGACCTACAATGTTCAGTCGCTACGTTTTATCGCTATTCCGTCGCTGATTTAATAGCTCTTCATCCAGCTTTTCTCTCTCCTCTATCCGTCTGCATGTACTCGGGACTCTATCGCTACATATCGATGGATATGATCTATCTCCAGTTTTCGTCGGCAATTCACTTTTTTTTAGCAGTGTAACATAATTTATTTATGGCAAAACGCATACTTAGGCACCTGTAATTTTATTTTTTCTCACATTTTGTCCCTGTACTTTCATTTTTGTTAACATTGGGTCCTCTTATAACAGCGCGTTAAACGTCGTTATCAAAATCCAAAGTAAAATGTTGACATTGAATCCTTGTACCTTTATGTTTGTTCACATTTAGTCCCTATACTTTTATTTGTTGACATTGAATCCATGTACATTTATTTTTGTTGACATTTAGTCCTTATATTATTTATAGACTTTGATTCCATGTACTTTCATTTTATTTACATTTGGTCCGCTCCTAGTTGAATTTGCCAACGTGAGTCTCACACTAGTCTTTCCTTCGATGATAGCAATGTATCCAATATCGATAAAGGTTATCGTTATATTGCACATTCCTGGTAAAAAATTGCTTAACAAAGCATGTGTTCCTTTGTGCAAGGTTCTCGATGCTAGTACGTGTCCACCAAAAAGCTACATTAAGACCGATGATTATTGTAGACATACCTATCAAAATTCAATCAAGTTTTTGTTTCATGTATTTTCATATTAGATAAAATCTAATATATCTCTGAGTAATCTGATGATCAAAAGAATTTCATCTTTGAATTAAAGAAAATTGCTGTGAATTACCGCTAGAAGTGTAGTAGGCGGCCTTAGTGCCCTCGAGGGTAGCTACCTGACGCCCAAGATTCAAAACAGTAAGGTTACAGTGACAACTATAAATGAAGAAGTCACAATCAGGGTAGAGTTCACCAGAGAACATACGACACATGGTATCAGGTTCCATGATAGTAAAGGAGGTAGAGGCTTCAATAGACATTGATACCACTATGTTCATCGAACTCATAGCAAGAGGCAGGAATTTCAAGTAAGGTAGTTATTAATAAAGCTTGAAGAAGGAGAGAGAGAAAAGTATGACATATGGATGTTTCATGGTGAGACATACTATAAAAGAGTTGGGTCTTGATAACGACAATTGATAATCAACATGACATTATGAGAGACCAAATGTAAAGAAAAATAAAAGTATATGGATTCAATGTCTACAAATAAAAGTACATTGACTAAATGTCAACAAAAATAAAAGTGCAGGGACCTAAGTATGCATTTTGCTTTGGATTTTGATAACGACGTTTAACGTGCCATTATAAGAGGACCCAATGTTAACAAAAATAAAAGTACAGCGACTCAATGTCTACAAATAAAAGTATAGGGACAAAATGTAAAAAAAAATAAAATTAAAGGGACCTAAGTATGCGTTTTACCTTTATTTAATGATCGTGTAAAATATTTTACATGTTGATTATCATTTATTGTACTAATATTAAATGTAAAACACTCTATCCAGCCATTAAATAAATTATATCACGTGTCATGCATTCAACAAGAAGTTCATAGTCTTACATGGTGAATTGAGTTCACCTAAAAATCTATATAAAATACCTAAAAGTATAAGACTTGAGATTTACTATATAGAATTTTTGGCATGTTTATATAGAAGATGACACATAGGGTGGTTGTAGTTTTGTTAGGTTTTTTAGTTTTACTTAAAGTTTGTAAGTCTTTGATATAGATGTTAACGGTTCTTGACTTACCACATTTCTAATTTCCTTTATATATGTTAACGGCTCTTAATCTACCATATTCCTAACGTTTTTTTATTTAATATTTTTCTTTTGAGTTTCTTGACCTGTCATATTCCTAACTTCCTTTTGTGTATGTTAAATGTTTTTTTTACCTATGATATTCTTAGTGTTTCTTTATTTCATATTTGTCTTTTGAGTTTCTACATCATTAATGAATATTTTGTTAATTCCTTCTTATAAATTGAAGTTTTGTAAAGCTTCATACATTTGATTTGCTTGACTTTTTCTTATTCGGAAATTTTCTTTCTCATTGAGGTATGTTTTCTATCCTAATTTTTATCGTTAAGAGATGGAAAACTTCATCACACGAAAGATGGTATAATAAAAAAGAATGTTGATGTTAGTGAGACTTTGTCACATGGTAAATATAGCTCTATAATTTTTCAACTTTTTTTTAATTGTTTTTAATTATTATACTTTATACACAAACTTATTATCAATTTTATTTTATTTTTTTGTGCTTAAATGTTAAAAGAGTTTTTGAAATCATAACCTATAAAAAAAGGAAAATTTCAATGAAGAATAGCACTGAATTTGAAAGGGAAAGTATTATGGTATCAATGATCAATTACACATGTATGTAAGCTAAGAATTCTATTTTGACACTTTTAATTTTGTCTATGTTTCTTAGTTGGCATAGGATTTCTCTCAAGTTGTTAGTAGTTTTTTTCTATTGTAATCTTCTTTGTGTATTTAATTAGCAAGTGTTTTATCATATTCTTAACGTATATGTGGTCAATAGAATTATCTTATGGTTTTCTTAGCATTTGGTTGGTGACTTATTAGACTCTCATTATATATGTAATTAATACAATATTTTGTTCTTTAAATTCTTAACATTTACTCCCCCAGTTCCACAATAACTGTCGTTTTAGAGAGTTTTTTTTGTCCTAAATTATCTGTCACTTACAAAAACCAATGAAGCATTAATGATACTCTTTCCAAATTTACCCTTATTAATATTACTCCCTCTGTTCCAAAATATCTGTCTTTTAAGGTTTGTGCACACATATTAAGGATAATCATTAAATCATTTAGATTTTGGGTAAATATATACTTATTGACTAAACTACCCTTTACCTCACTTTTCATTAATTACTTATAATAGTTGTAATTTATAGTGTTGATAAGGGTAAATTTGGAAAAAGCCTCATTAATGCTTCATTGATTTCTGTAAGCGATAGATAATTTGGGATAAAAAAAAGACTCTAAAAAGACAGTTATTGTGGAACGAAGGGAGTATAAATTACAACTAGTATAAGTAATCAATGAAAAGAGAGTAAAAGGAAATTTAGTAAATAAGGATTTATTTTCCTATAATTTAGATGTTTTAATGATTATCCTTAATATGTGTACATAAACCTTAAACGACAGATATTTAGGAACGGAGGGAGTAATTTTCAATAATAAATATATATTGCTTTTTGGTTTTTCAAACCCCAACAACTCTTGATTTTCCAAAATCCCAAACAATTAAATCCTAACTTTTCTAGACAACTACTTATAAGTTCATACTTGACATAGATTAAAGAAATTTTTTCTGAAAAAGCGTAACATGAAGTGTAAATTTTAAGTTCCATAGTCGTCATCATCAAAATATCAAAAACTCAATCATTTAGGAGATTAATGCAAGTATAACCGATCATAATTTTGATACGGCTTTGTAATATAATAAGTAAAACTTTATGATATCTTCTCATTTATACATTTAAATTTATTTATTTATGAAATGGCACACCATTCATTATTTTTTATGAAATTAAATTTTTCTTTTTCATATAAATATTGAAAAGATCTCTTGCTTAATCTATTTTATTAATATAAAGTTATAATTTTAAATATTGCTAAGATAATTTTATATAAACAATTTTGTTATTGTCTTCATCAATGATCCAAAGGAAAAAAAATATTTCTCAAGAAAATAGAAAAATTGATAAGAGACTATCACACTACATACTTCTCTCTGTTTATTAATTTTTTACTTTTAATTGTAAATATTTTTTTTATCATTATACTAAATTCGAGTGTGACATATTTTAGTTATTAATGAATTTTTACATTTACTGATAAATTTTGTAAAGAAAATTTTACATTAATTTTTTTGTGAAGAAAATTTTACATTAAATTGAAAAGAAAAATAGCATTGTATGAATAATTTTTAAATAATTACAAGTAATTCATATATATATATATAAATTGTCGATTGTTATATAATATATTTTAATTTTTCTTTGTTAATTATATTATAATAATGTACATAATTATAAATTACTATTATATTTAAAATAAATTTTAATTTATCAATTAATAATGTGTGCATCGGACGTATAACATACCAGTTTCTCCTTATCTGGAGCATCAAATATAACGTTAAAATAAACTATTTAAAAAAATATTTGACATAATAATAAATTGTGATAAATATAGGAGTGAGATAAGTTGACTAAATGGCAAAATATTAAATACTCCCTCTATTCTAAAATATCTGTCTTTTAAGGTTTGTGCACACATATTAAGGATAATCATTAAATCATCTAGATTTTGGGTAAATATATCGTTATTGACTAAACTACCATTTACCCCACTCTTCATTAATTACTTATAATAGTTGTAATTTATAGTGTTGATAAGGGTAAACTTGGAAAAAGCACTATTAATGCTTCATTAATTTTTGTAAGCGACAGATAATTTGGGACAAAAAAAGACTCTAAAAAGACAGTTATTGTGGAATGGAGGGAGTAATACATAGTACTACTTCATGTTAATATGAGAGTTAATTATTTTGACGGTCACTCACTTTCGACTAATATGTTTGTAATAAAATCATTCTTGAATCGAGTTTTGAAACATAAATATCGAAGGTATGAAACTCTTTTTTTTTTATAATTTGGTAAAGGTGGGTCTTGAATTTAATTCCTTTCACCCCTTATCCACATGGGTAGTATCAATCCACCTAAGGTGAATTGGTTCGAAGGTATGAACCTAAATGACTAGTATTTTTTTTTTTATAAGGTGTTATTTTATTAACGCCACAAGAAGTGACAAAAAAAAAAAAGCAATCTTCCTAAAAGCTTTCACACACTTAAGGCTACAAAATAAAGAGAAGAAAGCCAAAGAAAAAAAGACTTAACTTTCGGATAACACCCAAAAGATACACCAAGAAGAAAACCAAAACCTAAAGAGGTTACATAGTCATGAAAAGAATTACATCCAAAGTATTACAAGAGTCCAAGCAGGTGTAATCAAAATTAGAATGATTTCCTTATAAATCAAACAAGTTCCATGAAGAGCATTCCTCACCACAACCTCGTAAGAAACTCTTATTGCAGAAGACAAACGCAACTCAATTTTTATTGATTATTATAAGAGCATCCCCAATGCAATATTAAAATGGAGTGCTAATGCTATAATATGATATTGAGTCTCAAAATTTGACTCCAGTATAGTGCTAAATATTATGTCAAATTTAGCATATGCTATATTTGGTGCCAAATTTAGCACAAAGTATAGCATATGCCAAATTTTGGCATTTAATGATTATTTCATATTTAATTATCATAATTGATTTGATTGTATTTTTTATTTTGATTCATTATTTCCTTTTTTTCATGTGTTTTCTTTCATTTTTAATGTTTTTTCTTACCTTTCTATTTTCACTAATTATTTTCATTTTTTTCATTTATAGCAATACCTAAATTAATTAAGGTAGTTACTATAATATTTAACTATATAACTACTTTTAGTATTTTATATTGAAGATAAAATTCAAATTTTATTCTAAATATAATATTTTATTATTTTTTATACTAAATTTAGTATAAAAAATATAATATGCATTAGAAATACTCCAACGTGGAGGAAGTATTACATTCTTGTAAGTAGATCACAGTCGCTTGAGTTTTCGACGCCTTGTAGGTAGTCAAGTGTCAGATGCAATGAGCATAAGAAGTCAACTTAAAATCTCATCCATGATGACTTACAACTTTTAGAGTTAAACCAGCATTTAAAATGAGTATCCATTTGGATTTCCACCTTTACATAAGGCTCTGTAAATTGCCACCAAATGGTGCCCTTTTAATATTTTCATTTGCATTTGGTCTCCAAAGCATGATGTACATCTGTGTTGTGGCACCAATTTGAATATGTTCTCTTAACTTTTTTAGAGAGTACGTTCATATTAATTTTTTTTTTACACTTTTGAGCTCATACATTCATATTAATTTGATGGTTAATTTAAATATAATTGAAAATATTAATGAAAAGTAAATAATTCAATTGTTTACTAAAATAAATAATTCAAATATTTATTGCTGTAAATGTAAACTCTTCAAAACTTAAATAATCATTCCTCAACTACTAACAGCCAATTTTTCACTATAATAAAGAGCATACACAATTGTTTGCACTCCTTTTCAAATAAAACTTACTAAAAAATAATAGTTGTTTAACGTTGTGAAACATGAATTAAGAAAGCATTTTTTTTAAAAAAAATCAAGAAAGCTTTTAATTAGTCTACATTTTAAAAAAATAAAATTAAAATGATTAATTTATCCTTTTATAATTTTTATTTTTATATGTTATTTAAAGTAATAATAAATAACAAAGTGTGAGAATAAAAGTGAAAAAATAGTATTTAATACCGCTTTGGTATTTAAAAATGATACACATTTTGAAATAAATGAAATTTTTTAAAGCGACAGTATTCTGAAACGATAGAAGTACTATTTTCATTCATGCCTTCATGGAATAATGAAAATTACAAGGTACAGTAAAATCTCCATACAGTCATATTGTTGGGACTCTTTAAATTTTATTACAGTAAAGAGATTATAACTTAATAGAGTTTTAGTTAAAAAATTATTTTACGTTATTTTAATTGTAATAATTTATAAAAAATATGTAATATTTTCAACTATTTTTTGGTAAATGATATTTTCAACTAATTAATTATTAAAATATCTAAAATTATGATATACAATAAAATATATAAATTTATTAAAAAAAAGTAAGCAGGAATTTCCCTTTAGTTATTTGGATAGTTAGTTTAAAAAGTGCAAATCTTTTTTAACAGTCAGAAACATTTTAACTTTAAAATCAACATGAGAGGATCTTGATCCTTTTAATAAGAAGGTGAGCATATTAACAAATCATTCAACACTTCAAAATTCAAAAATATTGTGATAACTTAAAAAATTATTTTGAATAATTTTATATAGATTTTTTATTCTAGATAAAATGTACGTATGCTTAAACAAAAGTAAATATATAAAAAAATATATAAAATATTACTATGTGGAGGTTATTTTTATTAAAGTGAGACTTAAAAAATTTATAATTTATTACAATACAAAAGTTATTTCTATTTATAACTTGTCAAAATTAAACCAAAATTTTTTATTCCTATATAGAGTATTTTGATTCGGAGGTTCTACTCTATATATATTATTTAGAAGAAATTAAGAAATTTTCAAGGTTATTTCAACCATCCAATGGACATGAGTTGCTTGTAGCTCAATTAATCAAGACAAGTGTCACTCCTTCAAGGTAGTAGTAAGTGGCCCCACATTAAAATGAAAATTCTCCCTCCTTCGGTTTCCTCTATTTTCCCTCCTACAATCAGGAAGAAAAAAAAAATAAGAAAGGAAAATCCTTACTTTCCTTTTCCTTTCATCTTCCCCTAAAACCCCATTTCTACAAATTAGAACTAAAACATAAAAAAGGGGGCGGGGGAAAAACCCTTCATTTTAAACACATTATCACTGCAAAACTCAAAAGACCCATTTGCCATAAACACATAATTCATGTAATTGTTTTGGATTTCACGAATTCAAAATTTCAAAAATATCAAAGAGTGAAGGAACTATGCAACCCACTAAAGAAAAGGAAAAAGAAAAACAACCCTCGCCGGAGCTGGTGTCTCCAGTGAATGTGGACCGTCGAACAGACTACTCATCCACATTCAAATGGGTTGTTCATAACTTCCCAAATATAAAGGCTAAATCTTTATACAGTCCATATATTGAAGTTGGTGGTTTTGATTTTAGGTTTTTAATGTATCCTAAAGGAGACTCTTTATGTTTACCTGGACACATTTCTCTTTATCTTCAAATCAATGATCCTCGTGGAAGTTTTGATTGCTGTGCCTATTATAAGATAACCATTGTTAATGTGTTAAATGACAGCAAATGTTTGTATAGAGAGAGCTGTTATAGGTTTTCCAAGACTAGAAAATCTATTGGCTGGGCTGAGTTTACTGTTTCCAAAACTCTTTTAGACCCTTCTTCTGGGTTTTTGAATGATGGGTCTTTGCTTATTAGTGTTGATATACATGTTCTAAGTGAGACCAAATCATTTTCAGGTGATGGTAATGAGATTAAGTCTTTTGTTTCTGATGGCAGACTTACTTGGACTATAAGAAACTATGGCTTGTTTAAGGATATTGTTAAGACACAGAAGTTGATTAGTCCTTCTTTTCAAGTTGGAGAAGGGAATCTTAGGATTCATTTGTATAGAACACTGTTTGATGGTGTTGAATACCTGTCTTTGTTTTTGGACACTAATGAGAAATGTATTTTGTTTGATAGGAGTTGTTGCTGTTTATTTAGGATAGCTTTGATGAATCAAAAGCCAGGGCTTCATCATGTGCATAGAGATAGTCATGGAAGATTTTCTTTACATGGTCTCTTTAGAGATAATACTACTCTCGGTTGGCTTCAGTATATGAAAATGTCTGATTTTACTGATGGAGGATTCTTGGTGGATGATACTGTTGTAATTAATGTATCATTTCATGCTATTAAGGAGTCCAGCATTGTCTTCAAGACAGGGAACCCTTTTGGGGGTAAGGGTGCTGTTAGTCTGTTTAAAAAGGGTGAGACCTGTTCAGGAAAGTTCCTGTGGAAGATTGAGAATTTTGTGACGCTGAAGGATATTCTAAAGAAGAAGAAACTTACAGGTCTGTGTGTTAAGAGCAGGACTTTTCAGATTGGGAATATGGATTTCCGCCTGCTGGTTTATCCTAGAGGTGAGATTGCCAACTTCATTGGTATAATTATGCACAAATTTTGCTTTACTAGTTGGCTATTAGTTTTTAGAGCATGTTATGTTAAATGGTAAGAGACTGAGTGGCATCTATAATCAACTCATGGTAGAAAGAGCAGTTGTTGTGTGATCAATTTTATTTAATGTTGCAGGAATCTTTCTGTATATGCCAGTGACAGTTTAAAACATGTTATTTGTATATGCACGCATACAATTGAAAATGATCCATAGGCAACTTCACAATGAACTTGGATAATTTAGCCAGTGTTTCTGGTATGATAATATCACTTAATAGTTGAATATTTCAGTCTCAATTACTGGTTTTTCGGTTATAGGAAACTGCATGTAAAGTTGCTCATTTAACTTTCATGCTGATGGATTGATGAGTATATGAAGCATAAAAACTGATTTGATTATTGGCCATGTTACCAGGGATGTCTCAGAAACCATTCCACCTTTCACTGTTTCTTGAAGTTTTAGACCTGGGAAACCGTTCAAGGGATTGGAGTTCTTTTGTTATGTACCGGTTGGTTGTCACAAATCAGAAGACCATGGATAAATCTATCATAAAAGAATCTCAGGATCGCTGCTCTAAGGAGACAAAGAATTTGGGCTGGTCTGAGTTTATGACTCTAACCAACTTTTTCAATCAGGATTCAGGGTATCTTGATCAGGACACTGCTGTCTTTACTGCTGAGGTTCGGGTATTGAAGGAAACATTCATATTGAAGAGCCTCAATGAAACTAGCAGTGAAATGCCATTTGTGGATAGTAAAAGGTGTTCTGTCACATGGAAGGTGGAAAATTTCTCATCCTTGAAGGATGTAATGGCAACCCAAAAAATATTTTGCAAATTTTTTGAGGTTGATGGGTGTAAGTTTCGGATTGGTGAGTCGTACTGTCAGTCAAGTAAATAACTGTTTTTAGGATGCTGGGTAAGCAATGGTTCTAGAATCTAATCACAGTGGTCTTATTCTATCTCAGGATTCTACGAGTCATCTGAAAACATATGTGCATGCTTGGAGAGTGATCCATCAGCTGCAAGTAATTCTGATGAGCATTTTTGGGTCAGTTACAGGATTGCTCTGGTGAATCAGAAGGACCATGCTAAAAGTTTATGGAAGAAATCTTCTCAATTTACAAAGAGTTGCACCACTGCTGACCTTCAATTTATGAGTGTATCAGATATGCTGGAAGCAGGTGTTGGTTTTGTTGTTCGTGAGATGGCTATTTTCACTTGTGAAATTCTTGATTGCTGCCCTTGGTTTGATTTTTCAGGAGCGGAGGTTAGTAAGTATTGCATTGGTCTCCAGTTTTCACTCTTATTTTTCTGAAGTCCTTTTTGTGTGATTGTGAGATGGAAGCAACTAGCAAGTGATTTTTCTTTTATTGAAATGTTCATACTTCATAAAAGGGTGATCCATTGACTACTAAGTTCTTCACCCAGCATCATTTATGATGTCTTTCTGATGTGCTTTCAGTGTCTCTTTTTCTTAGTCGTAGTATTACATGTTTGTGTGTGTTCCAACGTTATTTGTCAGCTTTTGGCCATACAGGATGATGGCAATGATTTGTCCAATGGCATCAATGAACTTTACAACCCTGGAGATAGGAAGGTGATAACTGGAAAGTTGGCATGTATCTTCAATGTGTTTCTTCTAAGTGCAGGGTGCTACCTTGGAGTTGAAGATTCTTCTAGACGACTTCTAGTTAAATTGAAAGAACTGCTAATGGGTACTGGTGCAGCTGCTGGAGTTCTACTGCAGATGCGCCTTTACCTGGATGATCCAGTCAGAGTGAAGTGTTTGCTTACTAAAACCAAGGGTACTAGGAGTAGCAGTAGGAAGAAAAACAGTGGGGCGGACAAATATTCTGCCAAGTTAACTACTATTATGACAGCTGTTAAGCTTCTACAGCAGACTATCAACGACATACTTCTGGATATTATGGTCGAGTGTTGTCAACCATCAAATAACTCCACTGATGACAATTTTTCTGCAAGTTCAATTCCTTCTGCATATGATAATCCAACTGTTTGTCAACCAGAATCTCACGTTGATGTGAGATCTGTGGTTCCAATGCAGTCCTCCGTATATGAAGGACCCACGAGCGGGGTTAATGTTACTTCTAATTCTTCTGTTGTAGAATGTTTGATTTCGAATGGAGACGATCTGTTCAAAGATGCGATCTTTGGACAATGTGCTCTTCACCTAGAATCATCTGCTAGCGATCCCATGGAATACAATTTTTTTCAAGCTTTAAAGGTAAAATTGTTATACTCTAATATAAACAGTTGCATGTTCTGAGGTTGATTTATTGAATTCCCGACAATTTGTATGTAGGCTCAGTGGCCAGAGCCTTCGGAGAAGCTCTTGCAATTAATTCTCGATTCCCTGAAGACTCTTAATGGCTCTGTTTCGCAAGTTGATCCAAAGCCAAGGCAAAGGTCCCAATCTGCGGAGAGAGTTTTTATGTTATTGGAAAAAGCTCCTAAACATCTGCACTCAGATCTAGTTATTTTGCTTCCCAAGTTACTCAATAGTTCAGAGCATCATCTTGTTGCTTGTGCTCTTTTAGATCACCTTAATCAGCTAGACGTACAACCTGCATTGCAACCACCTGTGAGCCTTTTACAATTTACCTCCTATATGCTACCTGATGATTTGTGATATGATTTAATGACCTAATGACTTGTGATGTGATTTAATGGATGGGTCTACAAAAGCATGGACAAATATTGAAGGAAAGAAATGTGCTGCAATAATTTAATTTGTGAATCCAATAATTGCTGATAAATTTCTAGACTGCAGTAAAACATGCTTGTCAAAAATTTTCCTCACTTTTTCTATTTTTATTTTTTTTTCCAAATTCTTGAAGTAAATTATCTTTGTAATTCAGGTTCTTGCAACTATTAGTCAATTGAACCTGGCCAATGAAGAGAGGAAACAGATAGTTTCTCGAGCTTATCAACTTCTAGGGGAATCAAATGGTGAAGTGCTGGAAGCTGTTATTGACTTCTTAGTTGAAGCTGCATCTCAGTGCCAGCATATTCCTCAAGCAGTAAGCATTCAGCAGAAGGGCGACATAGTGGAATTGAATTGTCTTGTAAGCTATGTTTCCTCCTCTTGATTTGTTGTACGTTTTGTCCTGTAGGTCAGAGCTGTTCATGCAAGGTTAGAGAGATTGGGAGCTAAAGTACCATCTTATGTACTAGATCTTCTTAGCAAAATTGTGAACAGTCGGCATGAAGTTGCAGAATCTATGTTAAGAGAAATTGATTCTGCCTTTGCACTTGATGAGTGCTCGACAAACAACAAACTCATCTCAGAAGAAGGAAAAGGGCCTGAAATAAACTGCTTGCATTCGGTAGATGAACCATCTACAGATGCAAATCACCATTTCTCTGACATCTTTCTCTTGATCAATATATTAGCTATACCTTCACTTGCTGGTAAAGCAACCCAGGTTTTTGAGAGGGGTATAGCATATGGATTTATTGAATATCATTCAGTTGCCCTAGTCTTGGACAGACATGCACAAAGATTTAGTGTCAATTTAGAATCATCGGCTTATCAACATGAAGCTACAGAACTAAAGAAAAATGCAGATTCGTTTTATCTTGATAGAGTTTTTACCTTAGTTATTACTCTTGCCAGGAAATTATCTCTCTCTGGAAACTCTCGAGTTCAGGGTTTTGTGAAAATGTTCTATATGATGCTATTTAGATTGTTTTCCTCTGAGAGTGATCACAACAGCATGCTGAAAGGTTTAGTTGACCTTGCCACTAGACCTGCAGATACTTTTTCTCAGATTAATCTGGATATATTAGTCTTCTTAATTCTCGAGGAACAGAAATTTGCTAGACCAATTCTTAGCATGATGAGGGATGCTGTTCAAAATATCAGCACTGATCATTCCACTATTCAGCATCGTTTGTGTACCATTGAGAAGGAACTTTTTCTTTCAAGGGAAGAATATAAAGATGAACTTTCAAACTTGAGTGCAGAGAAGGCTATTCTATTGGAAAGGCTTAGTCAATCTGAAGCCGCTGTCATTCACCATAAGGTACTTGGTCTCTTGTTTCTTTTTAATCTGGCTCGTGAATTGCCATATGCTTCTGAATTTATGGAAGATGAGATTTAGTTATTTCACATATATTTGACAGTCTGAAATGATGCTCCAGATGGATCGTTTTGCTTGTGAAAAGAAGGAACTATGTGGACGCATAAAAGCAGTTGAAAGCGAACTTGAACAATGTCGCTCCAAACAAAATAAGAAAGTTTTAGAGCTCTCTGTTGAAAAAAAGGATTATCAAGACCATCTTCATCATGTAGAGACACAAATTTCACAACTAAAGTCTGGAAAATGCCATGAATTGAAGGTATTGTCAGAATTTCCCATTGGTTTACATATTGTTAATGAAAGATAATGCAAATAATACTCTTAGCTGGATTTTATAGCAGGTAACTACTTCAATTTTCTGTAGACCTGAAAATGATTAAAGTATTAGTTTGTTTAAGTAGAAAGTGCATGATAGTTTCTTAACCTCTTGTAGACAAATTCAAAGCATGATATGTCAAAGTTATCTAGAGGAAGCGTCACGTGGTTACACTTGCTAGCTTTAAGTTTATTATTCCGATTAGATCTTCTACATGTGATAATTGACTTAGAGGTTTTGCATTATTTGAATTGAGATATGTTTATATTATTTCCATCAATTCCATGAGTCAGTGATCGATTTGATTCATTGGCAGTGTGTTTAGAGGGGATTTGATGGAAAATTTCCTAAGCTTTGTCTACTTGTATATGAATTGGGTGATTGTAGATGCCATTATATTTAAGAAAAATTATAAAAAAAAAAAAGACCTTGTCTATAGCACTTCAGAAGCACCTGATTTTTTTTCGGAATAAGAATGAAGGTGCCTCCTGAACTTGGTGCCAAAGTTTAGTTTGCCCCTTCTTCACCCTTTAGGCTAAAAAATTCCCTACACTTGTCAATTTAGATTAATTTGTCTCTTACCTCTTTTTTCATTTTAAGACCAAAGAATTTGTTAAATTAAGATGATTTACTCTGTGTTTTGAATTATATTTTATGTGTGATATACATATTTAGCCATTGCAAGAGAAATAAATTAAAAGAATAATACATTATCTTAAAAAATTATTTTTTAATCATTGAAAAAATAAAAAAATCAATTGAAAAGGTTATTACTTTTTTCTTAATTATTTATTATTTAATAGACATGTATATAGTTCAAAGACGGAGTAAATAATTCTAATTTGGCCAAGTTTTGGAGCATTTTAAACTTATAAAATGAGGAAGGGGTGAATCTTAATGTGGTAAGTTTAAGGGATATTTTGAACCTAAAAAGTGAAAGGAGAAAATTGATCTCTTGCATAAAGTTTAGGGGGCAGATCAAATATTATTCGTTTTTCTTTCCTTTTAAAAGGTTGATGTGGGCCGGAAAATGATTGACCTATTTGACTTATCCTTTGACTTGCAATTTGATTTACATTTTTATCAATTATAGAAATTTTTTTTTATCACTGCTCCCTCAGCATGTGGTAGGACATTGGAATATAATAAAATGCAGTACTAAGATAGGAATTTGATGTTGCATTATTCAGAAAGTAGCTAAGGAGCGCAAGGTTCTTGCTGAAAAACTAAAACATGTGGAAGCTGAGAGGCAAAAGTTTGACAGAGAAGTGAGAAGATATGCTGTGGAAGTTGTGGCCCAAGAAGAGGTATGGCAGACACTAATGGATAAAACTCGGCAGATGAAACAAAAGATTCAACAAATTGAAGGAGTGAAACAGGAAAAGGAAGAGGAGATTGCTCATTGTAGAGCATATGCTGAGCATATTGAAGCAAAACTGAGTTCCTGCCAGGTTAGTATGTTGGTGATCTCTCTCCATGAAACTTGCATTGCATTAGCTTTTTAGTCAGTTTGTTAGAATTGCAGTAATAAAAAATGTCCGCCATTCTTTTCATTTGTAGCATAAATGCTAAGCTCTCAGTATTAGAACCTGAAATTTTTGTCTCCTCATCCCCTGACTGAAATATGGTTTACATTACAACCGATTCTTTCTATGAGCACATTGTGCTGAAATTCATCATAATTAACAGTAAGCAAGCATTATCTTACATTACACTTTCTTCGGCATGTAGACTTTGATGTTTGCCTTGCGGGTTTTTACCTCGTTCTAGAGAAAAAAAAAAAGAAAGCATATCTGGTCCAAAATCATCACTAATGTACTTGTGCAGGAATACATCCGTTCTCTTGAAAATGCACTTGAAGATGAGATGTTACAACATGCTCCTCTGTATGGCGTGGGATTGGAGGATCTTTCGATGAAGGAATTGGAGACGTTAAAGGGCATCCATGAAGATGGATTAAAAGAGATCCATAACCTTCAGCATCGATCAAGTAGCAGTGATGTTGTTGTCTCAAGTGGTTTTGACAACTTACCGAGCACGGCAAATACAGTCCAACCTTATGTCTCTTACGAGCAAATTTTGGGCATATCTGATGGTGTCGAGAAGCACAACAACTGGCCCTGTGCTACTACGGCACCCTCCTGGTTTTAACTTGCACTTTAACTTTTGACTGAGTAGAGGAGAGACCTCCTCAAGGCTTCCTCAGTGAGGTTCTGTATTTTGTGAGGAATGTGATAGTAACTTTTGATCCTCAAAACGTTAAAAGTAGATTTTCAAGTATAGTACAATAGAAGAAGCAGAAGAATTTGACAGACTTGTTTAGCGTTCTGCTGACCCACATACTGAGGGCTGTAAATGAACCGACTGAGCTGCCTCATGAGCAGCTCGGTGTTCGGCTCGGTAATGAGCTCGAGCTCAATTTTCAATTCGTGGCTCGTTTAATGAGTGAACCGAGCCTGAACATCTCAAAGTTTGGCTCGGCTCGATTACAGCCCTATACATACTAAAGTCAGAATACATATAGTTGCACGAGGGAGGAGACATGTAAAACCCTAAAGTTGTACATCTCTATCGAAGCATTGAAATGAATGAATGCTTGAAAATGAAATGTCACCTCTTTCATTGACTAATGATGTTTTTTTTTTTTTTTGAGGTGACATTGACTAATGATGTTTGTTCAAAGCCAAAAATAAATAGATAGATAAATAGATTGATTGATAAAAACTTTGAAGTCAATTCAAACTTTTTCTAGCGATTCTCTACAAGTCATACAAGGCTATTACATAAATTGCGGTTTTGAAAACATACTTTGTCAATACTACCACTGACACTGACCTACTACAAAACTTTCCACAATAAGTCTTCAAGCAATTGTTCTAAAAAAATCCAATGGTCCATGTTTCCTGGCATTTTTCAAAAATATTGTAGAAATTATAATATAGATTTTCTTTTAATGGCTACATCAGAATTGAATTAGGGTTGGGCTTTTGTTCATATGAAGAACATGCATAAATGTAGAGTTCCATCCAGACTTTAGTGCAAATATACTGTTAAAAGGCTTGCAGAAATATTTCCCATCAAATTTTAGTGACAATGCCAAAACCAGACACTGCAGCAAGCAGAAAAACAAGGTGACGAGAAAGTTTAAAAATCTATTTCTGGACAGCTTTAGAGACAATTACAGTAATTTTGTTTTTAACCCGAAAGAATATATTGATATATACCCATGAATCATCAGGATATGAGACGCTTTGCAATAGACAGAATAGCTTTACAGACACTGAATTATTAGTTAAGCAATGCTTAACAGGTTAAATTTCTCGAGCACAGAAACCAAACGTTGGACTTTACAATAAATTGATAATAAAAAGACATGGATTTTTCAGTCAAAATCATCAACTTTAAGCCAATCATTGGACTCAGCATCTGAATCTTTCTCACGAGAAATGGACTGCCTTGCCTTTTGCAGACCACCCTGAGTCTCTAGACTTTCATTTAGCTGGACCCAATCACTAGATCCACTGGGTGAAGGAACCCTAGTAATTTCTTGTGCTTTCCTAGAACCTGAAACTCTAATTGAAAGATCATTATCGTCATCCTCTAGATCACTAAATGAAACATCCTCTTCATGCTCAAGCCTTTTCCGTCCATCAAGGGTTGTGTCTGTTTCAGTCTGAGTATCCTTCAACCACTGATCAGCATTCTCTTCATCATCAATTTCTAACCTTCCAGTTGCATTTACAATCTCGGTAACTTCTTTTTCCCAAGATGTGATATTCCCTTCTTGTTCTTTACCGACTTCACTGCTCTCTTGAGATGTATCAACAGTGACAGAATTCTCAGAGGTCTCCGCCTCTGCATTCCTCTTGTTTTGCAGCTTCTGCAAAAGTATATTTCTTGTTTCAACTATCTGCATGTCAGACAACATACACATTAAATATGTAGAGAGATTATGACAAGGATGTTGTCACTTGTCATACACCATAAATTTCTGAACTAATCAAACCAACCCAAATCTCAAGTTAGGTAGAGAGAATGTAATTGATAGTTCATTAAGCAGATATTTAGAAGTTCAAATCCTTCAAACTCTCTTTTTGGGAATGGCAAATGGAAATAAAATGCCTAAAATCAGACTAAAGCATGACTGGCAGACTCTGGAAATCAGAACTTAGATACCTTAGAAGTACATTGTGACAGTTTAGAGGAAACTTGAGCAAATAATAATCGATTCCATTAAAAAGAATAGTGAATTTGCAGCATCAAGACTCATAATACCAAAAACAAAAATGCTCAAGAAAAAAGTGATCGTCCACTAATAAAAATTGAAAACTATTTAGTACTCGCTTTCACCATGTTTGAAATTGAATTAAGGTCTAATAACCGAGCCTTGATGGCCAGTTAACTGAGCTAGCATTACATTAGCACTAAGAAATTTACTATCTAAATCTCCCTCTTCATGATTAACAATTAATTAATAGCAGTGAATGTTCAGCATCAAGACTTATAATGCCAAAACAAAACCCCTCAACAAAAGTAAACAGAGCCTAGATAGCCAGTTAACAAAGTAGCACTGCAAGCAAGTTCAGAATTTTCCCACTTAACATCCATCTTCTTTGCTATTTTTCATTCTTATTTTATTTTATTTTGGTCTGAGTATCCAATTCAGATTATCAGCCAATGTTGAGACTAAATTAAAAGCAACTAAGTTTGGAAGTGACAAAAGAAGATGAAAAAATCAAGGCACCAGATAGAAGGTGAAAAGAATATCCAATCGAAGTACTACGGTGCAGAGCAATCACACTTGAAGCTGATACCTAGCAAACATATTTTGACTTAAGTCCAGCCATACTCTATAGATTAAAACTAAAAGGTAACAGTGATCAAACATAAAATGATAAGACAGCTTAGATTTGAAAGTAATATCAATACTAACAAGAAACCATTTAAACTCTGTATGCGTTGCACTGAGCAGCTACTATATAATAATGTCTAAGGGAAAAGAGAGAGAGAAGTTGCCTGGGGAGTGGAAAGACTGGGAAGGTGATGGGGATTGAGTCGAGGAAGCAACAAGATGAAATAAATGAACCAAAATTGATGATCCCCCATGTAAGTATGCAGCTTAGTTCTAAGGGATATCAAACTTGGAACATAGTGTTCAACTGCAGAAGCATGTTCCCTTTGAGCATCACTCATTTCGAAATCTGCATAATAAAAATAAAAATAAAAAATTCAATTTCCTGCAAAAGCACTTATTAGATTAAGTTAAGTTAAATCAAATTATGCCGAACATGGCCTAAACAAGAACGAAAAAAGAAACAGAGAGAGGAAGTAAGAGAAGCAATAAAACGGTACCGTTTTGAAGGGAGAGAGGGAAATCAGTCCAATACTCAGGACGTAAAGAAATCTCGTTAACAAAATCAATAACCTCATTAGTAATTCCTGCCACGTCATCATCGTCATCTTGATAATCGTCTTCTTCTTGTTGTTGTTGTTGATGAAATTGAAGAAAATTATAAGTGAATTTAGAGAGACCAGTTCTCAAAGTACCTCCAATTTCAGCTAAATCATTCCTTATACCTACAACCACTTGACCTATTTCCGAATCCTCTGATTTCTTAACATCATCATCACCATCACCATCATCATCATTATTATTATTATGTTCAGTGGAGGGCTGTGATGAAGAACGAGGAGGAGGAGGAGCTAAGAAATTAGCAACGCCGCGTAACTGACGGCCGATTGTGTCACTGATTACAGTGAAGTCATCTTTGACACCTCCACCGCGATTTCCAGAACTTTCTGGATCGTCTGATTGGAGTGATTTGAAGAACCAAGACATTATTATTATTATTATTATTATTATTATTATTATTATTATTATTAAATTACTGAATATTAATGATTAGTTTAGAGAAATTGACATTGAAGAAGAGAAGAGTAGAGTAGAGAAAAGGAGATTAGGTTGAGGTTGGAGTTCCAGTTTCAAGAATTAAAATTTAAAAGAAATAAAAATAAAAATAAAAACAAAAAAAAAAAAGAAAGCAAGGAGGCTTAACTCAACTAAACTAAAGAAGCTGTTGTTTTGGCTTCTTTCTCTTATTAAGCAATCATTGTTTTTTTTAAAAAAATAAATAAAATAAAACTAATCTCTCTTTGGTTTACTGCCACGTCAGCTCCTGTTTTACTTAAGAGTATTAATTCTTTTATATTTATTTTATTTTATTTTACTCATAATTTAATTTAATAATTTTAATTACAATAAAACATTCGTAGAGTTGCATCACAAAATCTTATGAATTTTATTGCCGTAAAGAGTATAATTTCCCATAAATAAAATACTAAGATTTTATTATTATAAAAAATTTATAATTTAATAGAGTTTTATTTATATTCAACTAGAGTTGGTTAAAATTAAAAATTTTATTTTATATAAAATTTACACTAAAGTATTTTTGTATGCATAGACCGAAAGACAGCAGCCCCACCGTCCCTTGGTACCTTCGGAGTCCCCCTTCACCTCCCTTAGGTTTTTCGTCCCTCCTGTCTTATCCAATTCACCCCCGGTCTAGACCCTAATACTTTCTTTTTATTCTTTGTTAGAGGTGAACATATTCCAATTAACCTGTTTGTGACCTTTATTTGTAAACCAATCAATCACATATCAATTTATTTTTGAGGGAATCACATATCAATTTTAATATTGTGAACTAAATTTAAAATTTCAAATCGATTGATCATAAAAATATAGTTTGATTTTCTAGTATTTAGCATTTAATCACTTTACAATCTCCTTAAAAAAAATTAGTGTTTGATCATTTTTTCTTTTTTTTTTAAGCATAAAATATAAAAAAGAAAGTAAAAATATGACAAGCAATTTTAAAAAAATAAAATACTCTTCAATATAAAAACCACAAATCTAAATACATGAAATTGATTTTTTTTTTTCAAAAAAATAATAACATTATATAATATATTATATATGTGTAATATATAATTTATAAGATATACATTATACATGAACCGGTTAACCGTCAATCATTAGGTTTTTTTTATCTATCAACTATAAAGCTAAACATTAACTATAAAATAACAATATCTTATAAATCTAAACTTAAATCGATAATCCGATTAATCATAAAATATAGTTTAATTTTTCGGTTTCGATTTGATTAATTGATTTCATCAGTTTTTTGTTCCAATCTATTATCCGCCCCACCTGCTGGAGTTTTCCGGTTCCACCACTGACTCCAGCGGTAATTACTTAGCCACCCTTTCTATATTATTTTATTGCTCTTTATTGGCCTCTTTCTTAGATAAAAAATAAACACACTTTTAAATTGAACTATTTATGTGGTTTTTCCATTTTATCTATCCTCACAATCTACATTACAATTAATAATTAGTACTATTATTTTAATTTTAAAAATATAAAATTATTGGTATTAGTGATTAATATAAATACGTGTAGTATAAAAATAGTTAAATTTTATATTTCTAAAATAAAAATATAAAATCTATCTAACACATCAATCCCACACCAGTAAAAATAAATAAAAGTAATAATTCAATATAAGAAGAATAAAAAGTAAACATGACAAGAATCTTGATTGTGGATTGAAAGCACTTCACTATTATTATTTTTATGTTATCATTTCTTTTTGACAGGTTTATTATTCTTATTTTATTTTTTTTTTGAATTTGCTAATATTATTTTATATTTTTCTATTTAAAAATTAAAATTGTAACAATATTATTAATTTTAAATTATTATTATATGGATATATTTCCAATTTAAAATTTAAAAATTTTATAAATTAATAAATGAATGGTATATTTTCGAATTTCTTTTAATTTTTTTCTAAAAAATAAAAAAATACCACTAAAATTGTAACACCCTTAAAAAATAATATATATATATATATATATATATATATATATATATATATATATATATATATATATATTGGAGGATTTATAAATATTATTCAAAAGAATTTTTATAATTTAATCCGAATGTATTGGTAAAAAAAATTATTATTATTGTAAAGATTAAGAAGTAATTTACAAAATATCTAAAGGTTAATATAGTAATTAATCACAAACATCATTATCATCTTTTATTATTATTATTATTATTATTATTATTATTATTATAATAATAATAATAATAATAATAATAATAATTATAATAATAATAACTAAATTAGAAAGAGGGAAGAGAGCAGAGGCTCCTTCCGTTCCTTTTCTTTGTTTTTCTTTTAATATATATATATATATATAAACTCTCTCAAATTTCTAACTCTCATAACTTTCACATGTATAGTTAGAATCAAATGATTTTAGTTTCTATGGATTCATGGCCTCTCAACCTTCATTTTAAGATGTATCTTGATAGGGTTTTACCGGGTAGAATTTACAGATCTGAGATAAGAAATTCTAATCAGAATTTCTCATTTTTCTGTTAAATCCGTTTTTTATTTTATAAAACTGATTATATATCTATAATCTAGAGCTCGAGAGGAATCCGTTGGTGTTTTCAGAATTTAATTCTGACACCATTTGCATAGGTGGGTCCACAGTACCATTCACATATACGGCACTGTTCATGTATACGGTATTGTTCACATATACGGTACTATTCATAGGTACTATTCATCGACAAAATATGCCGGACTCGATTTTTCGTGCTGATCTTAATGGTTCAATTGAAATCTAAAAATTAGATGCCAGTAATCTCTAAAAGCCTTTTTATATAATTTTAGCGATGTTTTTAAATAAATGATTTGAATAATAATTGTGTCCCAAAAATTAGTGAAAATTATGTTGAATATTAATTCGTATAGGTTTTGGATAAAGAGCATCGGAATTGAAGCGAATAGAAAATAATCGCTAATCAGGTGAGGAAATAAGTTATTTTTGTGTGTGAGGGTACTCCAGTTGTATCCCTGGATTATTGAGTTTTGCTTGTGAAATGTTTATTTGAATTTTATTGTGTGTTATATAAAAAGGTGAATTTAATTATTGAGAAATAAATAAATATATATATAGGTGAATTTAATTATTATGAAATACAAAGTAAATAATTAAATGATTAATTTAAATTTGTGTATATTAAGTGGAAATTGCTATGTTAATTTGATTGTTATGTTTTAGTTATTGAGTGATAGTTTTGTGTTCTTAACTTGTTGAGGTGATGGTGGTTGACTTAGATGAAAATTTTATGTTTTTTAAGTTAATATGCTTTTGGTGGAATGAGTTAATATTTGGAAGTTGTTGATTTTCTTTGGTTGTTGAATTAATGTGAAAATAATTGTATTGGGATTTTATGATTTGGTTGTGAAGTGAATTATCTTGAGAAGTGTTATGAAGTGAACTAATTGTGATGTGATATGAAATAAATTGATTGTGATGGTTTTATGCCTCATATATATGTGAAATTTATGAAAAATGAGGCTGTGTGCGATATATAAAAAAAATACATTACCTTTCTCACAAGTGAAAGATGGCTGTGTGTAGTACATAAAAATATATATATATATATATATTACCTTTTCTCATAATTTGAGAAGTGGCTGTGTGCGAGAATATAATACATTTCTCATAAGTTGATCATTTATGTGTGGTGTTTCGATGATAAAATTTGATAATGTGGTGTTATTGAAATTGTGAATTTGTGATTTTGGTGAAATTTTGACTGATTGAGAAGTGGTGAATTGATTGTGAATTTTGATTGTGATTGTGATTGTGAATGGGAAAAGGATGACTCGTGAGATGTGATAAGCGTGTGATCGGGAAAGCTGAGCCGAGCGGATAGCTACACATATATGTGAGATGGCGAGACTTAGCAGGGCAGATAGTGTCATCGGTGGCCACCTAAATGTGAAATTATGTGAAGAAATGAAAGGAAATGTGAGGTTGAGTTATCCGATCCTAATTTGATGAAAATTGGTGTGAATTGAAATTTGTTGATGGTTTGAGATGACAATGTTTTGGATGAGATATTGATTGGTTGATAATAAAAGAATTGTGAAATGATTGGAATTGTGAAAAGATTGAAAAATACTGGTGATATGATTATTAAAGTGTCACGCTTGATATGTTGTGTTGCAAATTATTATGTTGAGTGTATTTATATATTGTCATAAATTAATTTTAGCTGAGTTTGAAATTAATTGTGAATTAAATAAATGTGTTGTAAATTTGTTTGTGATGTTGAGTGTTTTTTTTATATTTTAATAAATTAATATAAACTGACATATTATGTCAGTAATTGAAGAAGTCTAAGAAAATGACTTCAAATATTAAGTTGATTATATATATATATATATATATATATATATAAGGAAGAGAAGGCTAGATTTGGTAGAGCTCTATGTGGCTAGACTCCGATGATCTTAGGGAAAAGTGTTTTGTTATTCTATTAATGTTACTTAAATTTTAATTATCAAAGAGTAGTAATAGATTAAATTTTATTTTAATATTTATTTATAAAAGATTATTATATGATAAAGATAATATATTTAGTAAAAATATACTAAGTATATGTATAAATGGGATTAAAAAGGAGATGTGTTACATTTTATCTCATATAAAAAATTTTATAAATAAAATATCATAAAATATAGGATATACTTGAATTTTTATTTTTAAATTTTGAACAACCGGGGGGGGGGGGGGGGGGGGGGGGGGGGGGGGGGGGGGGGGGGGGGGGGGGGGGGGGGGGGGGGGGGGGGGGGGGGGGGGGGGGGGGGGGGGGGGGGGGGGGGGGG
>CANYLF010104321.1:0-18088 GCA_948193215.1 Bocquillonia castaneifolia
GGTTGGTTTTTCATTTTTTATTTTTGTAAATATTAATTATACTTTTATATATATTTATTATATATTTCTTTATATATTATAACATGCTTCTTTATATATATATATATATATATATATATATATATATATATATATATATAAAATAAATGAAGATATTATTAGATTTTTTTTTATAATTGTTGTTATTCCGGGTATCCGGAGCCCTAACTAATCCCGGCCGAGTGAGTTCCATTTAAAAGTACACTCTCCCCATACGGCCCTAAGGATCGAGCTCTCGACCTCTAGGCGTAAAGCCTGTAAGCTCACACCCCATGAGTAAGATATCATTAAAATTAAAATATTTTAAATAATAAAATTTAGTTCGGTTTGATTTGATTTTTCAATCTATGAAATTAAACCAAAATAAAAAAAATAAAAAAATTTCATTATTTTAACCAAACCAAACCAATTTAAATAAAATTAATCTTGATTTTATTAAATTAATTAGACTTTTTAGTTCAGTCGGTTTTTATTCACCCCTGTATATACACTTTTTTTTCTCTCTCAAATTGCTTGAAAAGTCTCTTATACTTATAAATACCTCATTAAACTCTATTCATGAAAACCGTAGTGGCTATCTTATTTATTTTAAGTAGTTTTTTCATGTATATTCTTATGTACCTGTTGTTATACATGATGATCATACAATTATTTAATATTTGATATTTTTATAAATTAAATATAATATTATCATTAAATTACAATTAAAGATCAAATTGATTTTTTTATATATATATAAAATGATGACGGTATGTAATGTCTCTTTTTTTTTCTTCGTTTTGAAATCATTGATTTTAGAATTTTCTCTAAACATAACACTTTATTCGAAAGGATTCTTTCTTCTTTATAATAACTTTAATACTTTTATCAGGTTACTATATTATGTTTTTATTTATTATTGGTGTCTTATATTAGTGTTTCATATTATATGATTAACGTTGCTTGATGTTATAAACTTTTTACCTTTATATTAATACTAATACGAAAAAAATCATGTTGAGAATCACAAGCATGTTTTTTTGAACTTTTCCCAAAATTTTAATACTACTATAATTTAATTACAAAATTATAAGAAAATTTAATTAAAAATCAACAAAATACTCAGTTGATAGTGCCAAGTTTGGATTTTGTTTTGAACTAATTTGACAAATACAAGAAGAGTTCTAAGAATGATGTTTCTTAAAAAAAATGCTTAAGAATGAAATTGAATTTACATTCATCAATTTATTGAACGGGAAAAAAAACTTCAACCATGTTTGATGAGAACTTAATTAGCTGCTAAAGTAACCAAATGGGGTAGTAATTAACAACAATAAATCCAAGAAAAAAAATATACACATAACAATGAATTAGAAGAGTATAGTAATTGAATTTTACAAACTAAAGCAACATATAGGTGATGTTTGGTTCATGAAATGGAATAGTTATTCCATGACATTAGGAATAGCTATTCTTTACATATTATAAAGAATTGGTATTCCATGGAATTGCAGAACTATAATCTATATGATGAACTAAATACAAAATTATCAATTTTATATGAAATAATTATTTTATTTTTTATTTAAAGACTTCCTAGGAATAGCTATTCCATTCCATTTCGAAACGGATGCATAGTGTAATTGTAATATGACCAAACCTAAATAGGAAGCTTAAATTAACCTGTATTATTATTCTTTTATGGTGGAAGAGTTTTTGCATATTGCCATGAGATAAAAAAAAATAAAAATGAAATTCACAGGGACCTGAAATAATACAAAGTTGCAGATTGAATTACTCTTCTGGGTTGGAAAAGAGGGGAGTCGTATTGCCTTATTTCAAAAAACCAAGCCTTCATAACAATCAGAGAATCATTACCTTATTTCAATAATCCAAACCTCCTTTACAATCAGTGATTGGAAATGTTAAAACAAATTTCTGGGGAAACACAAGAAAAACATGAACGAACCAATGAAATAAATGGGAGAAATAAATGGGTGTAAGATCAGATCAAACGGGCAGAGTCATCTACTTCACATATCACTACCATCGAATCCGAGTTTATTTGACTAGCTAATTTAGGCTGTTTCTTGAGATACTCTTCCCTAACAAAAGCGGCAGCCTCTTCGGCAAAATTAGCATCCACAAATGCAACACAGCATCCTCTAAATCCAGCACCACTAAACCGTGCCCCAAATACGCCAGGAGCTCTCAGAAGGATCTCATATAGTTGTATCAGCGGCTCACAACCTAAACAACCATCATAGCACAGATATTAATTACAACCAAGACTCCAGAGGCCAGCAGTGAGGTGGTCAGTCATGCGTAAACTTGGAAGCAATTCGAGACAAACTAAATTGTTAAAACACGACCCCATATTGGATTTGGAAGACAAAGGATAAATCTCAAGAATACATATTAAAACAATTTCAATGAATCTCCATGCAAGGAAAAAAAGACTTGCCATTAATAATTATTTGGTGAATGTGGAAACATTCACCCTGTAGTACTAGGAGTCACAAGATCATTCAGGCACAACTTTGGCATCTGAGGGTATATCTCAGAGGATAAGATTACGTAGACATTACTCATGATGTCTGCGGTTTTAATCCCTCCTCACACATAACCAGCCAAAAAGGACCTAAAAAGCCAGTTCCATAAATGTGACCTATGAGAATTTTTAGGTTTTAGCTTATTTTCATCAAATGGTTTGACTTCTATCAAGCACAAATCACAAGTTCTCATTTCATACTTGCTAAAATCATGCACGTGAAGTCTCAAGTCAAACTGGAATTAGCAATCATTCCATTAATTTAAAAAAATTCCATAATTTCCGTTGGAGCAGTCTTATATGAAGCAAATGCAGCACCACAAATTTCATCTTTAAAAAACAGAAGCAAACAAAATGTAACCTTATCCCTTACAAAAGAATGTAAAGAAATGTGAATATCATTGCAAGCTTAGGAAACCTTCAAATAGGTTTTAAGAAGTAGAAAATATAAGATGAATTTATTCAAAAGTCAGTGCTGAGGAGCAAGTCAATCCTGATTCCATTCTAACGCTAAAATGGGTAGTTTTACAGTCCAGTTCTAAATGACCATGCTAAGAAACCAAGCAGTCTTAGAACACATTTGGAGCTTTGATAGTGAATAAACCCTTCTAGCTCTGATGCCTAGTCAAACCAGATTGATCACTGATATTAAGAATACAAAATAAAATTGCATAACTGAAAACACAAAAGAAGCATCAACATTTGTATAGTAAAACCTATGATAATATCACTATCGAGAATGTTGTCTGGTTAGCAAGCACCTATTAAATCAATTTAAGAGAATCTTCAAAACTCTAAGAGTCCTGGACCTTAATTGATGGAACACAGAATCTAGTTCTAACATTTGTTTTGACTTCTGGGAGACGAACAAAAGCAACTCAACCTAAACAGGCAGCTGCTCCATTTTGGTGTCTTATTTATTCTAAAACCAAATAAATCTGGAACATGTAATAGGAGATAATTAAAAGGTAAGTTTCAGTTTATACCGCATTCATAGTTTTGAATAGAACTTAAACCAGAAGCTGAAATGAGACTCCCAAATTCTTCTATGTTGCCAGAAGCCCAAGCTTCAAGTCCTGAAAATATTATTGTATAAAATACATATAAGCCGATATTGAAGGTAGAAAGTGGATATCAAATGCTACGGAAAGAAAGAATAGGTTTGCATAGAATTTAACAAAGTGAGTACAGAGACTAGGAGAATATACCTTTGACAACCCGCATATTCTCTGAGAAAAAATGTTCTGCTCTTTTGGCCAGAATGGGCTCTAATTTGCACTGCAGATGCAAAGATTAAAGAAGAGAAGAAAACATTAACAATCCACCAAATTTGACTTCATAATTTGGTTCTTAGCTTTCCATTTAAAGAACAATTTAATGATGTAAAACAAGATTAATGCCACCACACATAAACAGATCAATTGAATTCTTTTGTTCATTATAATTTAAAAGGAAAATTTTTGTTTTAAAAAATGCAGAACACTTGAAGCTTTTCAATGAATATTTGACAAGAAAATTTGCTCCCAACTATCATGTAGACTAAAAATTGCCATGAATATTTTGCTTTGCACCAGGATGACAATCCAAGAGGGGGAGCATTTTTTTTCAAGCATTTTCTGAATTAGAGAAAATTACAACAGTATAGAGCTTGCTCAAGATATCCAAGAATTTACTCGAGATATTAATCGAGCACCACAACAAATATACGTCTTGATAAACAAGCAGATGAAACACAAATTTATAATTTACAAGATATATGAGAGCAAAGCTAGAAAGACAAAAACGAGGACATTACAATTGATTGTATCTCTCTACTGTTGAGGACCAAGTTACAGTAAAATCCTATTTTTAGATGCTTACTTACTTCGACTTGGAAGAGAACATGCAATGTACAAAAGTCATAGATGGGTAAAACAGATGAAACATTCCTGAGATACTAACATAAGAGAACTTGACCTTGAAAACATCTACAACTGGATCCATACTAGTGAAACATGACACCCTTCAGAAAGAGATCTTTTTAAATACTGTCTGCCCTGTGATGTTTTTACAACTTGAAAGTCACGCCGTGTGAAGGAGAAATTCTTGTGTGCACACGATGTTACTGTTGGTGTAGCTTACAAATACCTTTGAGAACACAATGAACCAATTTACATAATTTTCAGAATTCAGTCTCGACTTGATTATGAACATGACATGAGAAAAAAGAAAACATGAAGAAAGAAAAATAAAACTGGGTTCGGCACTGAATCGCTTAATCTTTTTTATTTTTACACTCCAGTCCAGGAACTTTGAATTACTTGTCCATTAATCTTAAGTTATCAAGTCTAACAGCTGATAAGAACAACTTCTCGCTAACATTGGCTCCACATTACTGTCGCAAGGCAGGTAAATTGGTAAGTTCTCTAGATCAAAATACCACACTCATCATTACTTTAAATCCATATTTCATACTTCTGCAGCTATTCCCAAATCCCTTTACTGTACAAATTCTTACTTCTATAGAAAGAAGAAGGCATGCAGAAGAGAGATGAAGAAAAAGAAAAATGAAAAGATAATGTGACAACTTGTCATCATCGAGGATATTACCAATGAAGTCTGAAGAGAGATAGAAGAAAGCAATCTCAAAGGGTGTGCAATGATATTTCTCACGAGACAAAATTGATTGTCATTTTCCCAAGCTAAAAACAAGAATGTAGATTTTAACATTTTAAAATTTAAATTTGACTGTTATTTAGCAAAACCAGGGCTGGGGAAAAGTTATTGAAGGTGGCAAGAAAAGGCTACTCATGGTTGTACATGGGTGCTTTGACAACTGAAAGGTTTTGAGTGGACAACATTTTTCTCTTTCAATTTCCACATGTCATTCTGGTGATGGGAAATGTGGACCTGAGCTTCACTGTTTCTGGGGACCAATTAGTGGCCAGTTTCCTTTCACTTACCTTACCTCTTCCTTCACCATCTACTCACACTTTGTGGGAGTATTTGTCATCACAGTTTGTTGTGTGATGGAAATCTTTGAGGGTTGAACAAAGACAGCCAAATACTTATTGAAGACCCATACTAAACACAATTGAAACATAGCAACTCTATCAAAATGGAACATACATTCATAAGTTGATTTGAGCGAACCATTTTCATGAGCAAAATTCTGTGACCAAATAGCCTGCCTAACGCATAAGTGTCTCATTGACCATTATCACCTTAAGCAGAGAATAAATGCACAACAAAAATTGCCGAGTAGGAAAGAAAGAATCTTTTAAGCATGTATAATCATTATCCAAGTATGCAATGATGGTTCCATCCACTTATGTCTAGGTCTAAAATTCCATTAGCAAAATTATAATAATGGAGCAATATAACAAATTATGCAAAACTTCGGGACAAGTCAAATTGCAATGTGCATTATGGTGCAAGGGTATCTAAGGCATGCAATGCACATTTGGAAAAGGCATAATGTTATTTTCTCCCATTTCTTTCAAACTACTAAATTCAAACTGGAATGGGAAGATAACACAGTATAAAACAAAATGGTTAACTCATTTTGTACACATGTTATAAACAATTATCGAAATCCTATCCATTTTATAATATCTAGTTTGCCATTCTAGCATGAACTAAAACCATCACAGAAAAGTTCTCATATTGTAAAAGATGAAATAACTATTCTATTAACCATTAACCTTTATGTAAGGTTCTTTCATGACATTATAAATATGTCAGCAAATGCACAGGTCAACAGAGAATTTTATGCCACATAAAGATCCAATCATGATGCACATAGAATTGATTATCAATTAATCTTGCAAAGGTTTTCAGCTACTACGAAAATAGTACTCTACACTCAATAATTATTGACATGCAATGGAGTTGAGTTGAATAACATGTTGTGCAATAGTTGGCATATACTTACGTATATTTTATTTAGTGATTGTATTAGTGTGTTAGTTGTTATCTTTCTGTATAGTTGACTTGAATATATATATACAGCAATTTATCAATTTGGAATCGAAGAAAAAAAGAAAAGTTCCTTTCCTTCCTCTTTTAGGGAACCATATCTACCTTTCATTGGATCATGATTTTAATCCTGCTGCTTTAGAATCTAACAAAATTTAACCTTGAATACTCACACTTTTAATTACAAAAATGTCATTATTGGCTTAATCAGTTTATGCACAAGCCAAGTGATCAGCACATGAATTATCTAAAGTCCTCCCAAGTCCACTCTTTGTAAAGATATTTCCTCCAGGCATGGACATCTAAATATTGTGGTTACATTCTAATTTTATTGGCTCTTAATCAGATAGAAAGTTTATTCTAGAGTATGCCATTTATTGAATATAATTTGGTAAATTGAGGTAAGAAACAAAATATGGGATCATTATCAAGTGCAAATGTTGAATCTTTATCATGCAAGTTTGGAACTTGCTTGACTAAGAATTAAGCTTGGTACAAAAAGACTCAAGGTACTTTCTCCATAATTATATGACCAGTATTGAGACTGCTAAACCCAGTACAACACAATCAACTAAGCATATTCAGCATGACAAAAACTTTATCAAAGATAAACTGAGTTCTGGAATGATAAAGGTTTCTTACATTAAGAGCTCATCTCAGCTGATTTTCATTATAACTCATGTCATTACTAGTAAAATGCATCATCACCTAAGTTGAGCATCTGCGATATTTATGCACCAATTTGAGGGAAAGAGTTAGATAAATTTTATTTAGAGATTGTATTGATGTATCAGCTGTTATTTTCCTATATAGTTGACTTACACTAAATACATGCATGTGCCTTGTATAACCTTCAACATATATGAATAAAATTAATTCAGCAATTCATCAATGAAAGGATACTTGAAAGTTTTTAAGTGTCTGATTTTCAAATGAATTCAACAAATCATTGCCTTAAATTTTCCAAACTTGTCTTGCCATTTTATTCCCCAACAAATTGCTATTAAATACATTATACTTGTGGTGTAAAACATCAGACTTATTTGATTCCAATCTGTCAAATTAAGTTAAATTTGAAGTAAATTTTTTGTTGCCATATGAGAAAACAAAAGGCAGAGAGGACAAAAACTACAAAATCATTTAGTGGTCATTTGTTGATATGCGTCATACATGCACCTATCTACTAGCACTTACATCAAAGCAGTATAATTCTATGCATAAATCAACAAGCATCATACGCTCTAGTTTCAATTAGATAATGAACAGTAGGAGACATGTAACGCAATTACCTTGAACAATTGATATGCCTCTGATTCAACTGTTCGAATACAAAAAAAGTGAGGAACAAGAAGGAAAATCAAAATTACGATGCAAGTAGAAGAATTGTAAGATAAGAAAGAAGAAGACTCAAATACTTACCATTGCATAAAAGAGGCTCCACATTGTCATTCCCAGAAGCTCTATTGATCATATATTTGAAAAATGAAAATAAGATTTGCATAAGATTTGAATGTTCTTTATACAAAATTGAATTTTACATTCTAGATTAAAAAGTTCGAAAAACAAAAATAAAACTCATGATTTAGAATATTAGAATACAAATTAAGGGAAAGAAAAGAAAAAAATGAACATTTGGGTTATATGCATGTGTTAATTGTGCTCTTTACTACTTGGTTAACTAACAAGGTCTTTAGCAAAGAAACAACATAAACTATATAAAAATTATAACTGTCACTAAATTTGACTAAATCATCACATTCATATCCATCCTTTTACACTTAGATGCAAGCTTGGATATGATAATCAGACAGAAATCAGAATAATGATGTTAATATTTATTCCGTGTGTCTGACCTAGGCATTTCTAACCTAAAGCACAGCCCAACACAGTGAAACCAAGACCCTTGTCGCACAGCATGCAACATTCCCACCACTAAAACGACAGAATTCTAAATGGTGTCTCCACCAAGTTAGCAATGAGTAATGATGAGTTTTAATATGCACTCAACTCTTCAGCTTTCTACACGCTCCAATATTCTAACCTCACCCTTCCAAGTTTTGGCATGAGGAGACCAAAAAGATAAAAATGGAACAAAAACCAGAAGGCCTCCAGTTTCATATCTACTTGTTCATGTCCAGCTATTAATGAAAAGTGCAAGCATATCCTAAATTAAGCTTAGGATATAAATAATGCAGTCTGGATTTTAAGGAGATAAACTAGGTCATTAGGAGTTAGTGAAAAAGAGCTAGCTCCTCTTTCTTTACTTGACCATGTAAAGGTGCAACAAGCCAACAGCCTGTTATTTAAAACCTCAATCTTTTCCAACATCAATACAATTAAGAAACTTGAGTTCTATAAAAGCAACATCCAGAATGCCAAACCAGGTCTGTGCCAAGTCAAGTTAATACTTGAGGTTCATAATCTATTCCCACATGAAAATCAGACTTTTGCTATGCGCTTGCCACTTGCACATAGACATGCACTCATTCAACGATGCCATACTATACACTTGTTCAAGAACTGGTTAAAACCCAAATTGGGTCACTCACTATCAGGTGCAATATTTTTCCATAAAAAGATTCCCCAAGCACACAGAAGAAAATATTGCAGGGATAGTAACAAAAAATTATCAACAAGTTCATTGTTGTTGAGAGAATATAATCTTACTTAAGTAGGAATCTTGCAGCTTCTTGGCACTCTGCAACCCGACGATTGTATCCTGGGTTATTAGTCAAAGCATCTCTAAGGCCCGAAAATGCCACTAAAATTTTGTAGGGTTTCAGCAACACTGACGGACGTATAAGCATGTGTTCTTTAGTCTACAAATACCAAACTAGACCAGTGAGACAGCATAAAATATAAACGTGTGTGTGTGTGTGTGCGTGTGCAGATGTGCTAAGATCAAAGTTCAAACTCATAACTATTACTGTTCTGAAAATCATAACTCTTAAGTAGATAAAACTCTCCTTAGTTGTTTAAAAAAAGCATAATTTTATTTTCCTTTTTAATTTAATTTATTGCCATCAGATAATCCTGATGGGAGCCATTCTTTGTGTTTTTGTTATTATTTGTTCATGTATTAAATATAAATCTCTGAATTTTTTTAGTTGTTATTTTTCAATTTTCTTGTTACAATTTTTTTTGTTGTATATGCTTTAAATTTCTTGCATTAATTTAAATATGCATTTATGAATATTCCTTTATGAAAATGCTTGTGGTTCCCCTTTACCCTACTACAAAAATTTCAGGAGAAAATTTGCTAATAATATTCATACAATCATATTCTTGTAATAAAGAAGTGGATCCAGCAAAGCCTTTTTTATGGCAATTTTTTACTACTTTGCCAACATGACCGAAGAATATTGAAGGCATTTCTTCCAGTCTTTTGTTGAATGTTATAAGATTTATATTGCCTTAGACTGTGTGGTTAGTATAATTAGGGATGTTCATTGGTTGGGTTGGATTGAGTGTGCATAAAATCCAACCCAACCCAATCATATTAAATTGATTTTGGGTAATTACAAAAACCAATCCAACCCAATTTTTACCATATTAATTGGTTTGGGTTGGGTCAGATTGGTTTTGGATTCTATATTTTTTTGTGGTTTGAATTTTTTTTTAATTATTCTTTTTGGTTTTTATTAAAATTTTGGACTCCTTTATCAAAAAATTCTCAAAGTTAAAAAAAATATTTAAAAACAAATTTATTCAGTTAGTACCCAACCAACTAATTATATATCTAAATCCATATTAGTCCAATGCAATCCGACCAATAATACCATAAACTCAAGTTTTTGGATTGATTTTGTTGGTTTAGGTGGATTACACCAAATTTTAAACACCCTTAAGTATAATAGGAATGAAAAATCCATATTTCTATTCAAAAACAAACAACTCCTAGATGATGTATTTTCTCCAATCCTATATACAAAATTATGTTTCTCTCTCCACTCTCTCTACCATGTTCCTCCCTTTCCTATCCCAAAATTACAAAAGAATTTGTACACATTAGCAAATATACAATTTGATATTCTCCCTTAAAAAAATTAAATCCTTCATGCTTGAATTTTGTCAAAAACAACATTTTAGACTTATATTGGCTGAAAATGGTTTTAAAAACGACTAGTAAATTGTTTAGTTCATAAAAAAGTAAAATAGTATCCCTCTGTCCCATAATTGTAGTCTAATTTGCCTATATTCTTTGCTCCCAATGATATAAGCTATATTGATATCATTATTTTTTTCCTTTCATATAATATCCTTATTTTATTATACTACATTAATTAATAAACATAACACAATTTCTTGAAAAGAATAAAATGTGGAGCACTTAAAAGCTTCTAAATTTACTAGGGATATATTTGACAAGAATTATAATTTAATTATATTAACTTATTTTCTTAAACTATGTGAAATAGGCAAGTAGAACCATACTTGTAGGATAAAGGGAGTAATCTTTTGGTCAAGAAGAACAAATAAATTATTTTATTCCCTAAGAACAACAACTCAATCATGCAGTCAAGAAAAACAAAATTAGATTTAGAAACTATTTTTCAAATTTTGATTCAAAATTTTAGGAAGGTTGAGGTTTTGTTTTATTAGGAAATTCATTGTCATGAAGAATATTAAGAGAAAGTTATTTATTTGTTTTCTATCCTGTTGATCATTGCAGGCATGTGATTTTTCCAGTTTATATATAACCTACCTAATTTTGAAGGTGTTATTTAGATGACCAATGGCTAAAATCAAAGTTCAGTGCTTCATTTCTTATTCTCTCATCATCCCTTCCTAACACATAAAAATTTAAAGCAAATGCAAAATGTTCATTTTGTCCCTCCTCAATATTGTCGCATGCCACTAACAAATTTTTTTGGTCTATAAAATGAAATTCAAAACCCAAGTCCACATTAGACCTAACCTCAAGGAGATCCATTTACCCCTTTAGGTGGTCTTTATTAAGAATTACAATGGGATATCTAAAATTTCTAAGGGCAAGTCCAAAAGCCTCCCTAGATGAGGCTCTTAAATTTCTGAGAGTGGAATAGTAGTTTTTTTTTTTTAATTTTATCTTGAAAATTGTGTCGGCTACTTATTTTTGAGAAAAATTGGAGGTGAATTGCCTTTGAGAGGGAGCAACTATTCCCATCCTAGAAAATTTGTGTATTTCGAAGTGAATAACTTAATTATTTATTTCAATAGTAAGTAAAAAGTAGAATATGCACGAATTTTGAGAAGAATATTGTATTTTTTATAATAGTTTGAGGAGTGAAATAAGGAGAACTCTTGGACTTGCCCTAACAGTCGGAAAATAATTGGACAAAAGCAGCCACCGTATCTTGTGATACTAAAGTTGTAAGAGGACATCAAGAAAAAGAAATAAAAACAAAAAATAAAAGATCAGCACTTCAGAATCTATGACACTATTATAGAAAGGATCCCAGTCAATACCTTGCAGTTCATGCATGTTAGACAACCATGGCTTGAAAGCAGTATGGCTGATTGATCCAGTATGCCATTTCGCAGGCCAAAATATTCATTTTCAATAAGCCTGCATGTTCAGATATGTATTTTAGTAAATTTTTTAATGGGATATAGGATGATAAGATAAGAATGAAATATCTTAGCTGAGCACCTAGCATGCATTAGGCAGTAACAGTTAACAAAAACTCACGTGCTTGAAACTGTTCAGTCACCATCGGTTCCAAGACGACAAAAATTTAAGGGGCATTATCAGACTTCCAAGAAATCCCAACTACAATGATCAACATAGGGAAATCAAGAACTATTTGACTTAAAACTGTCTAAAGGTAAAGGTCCAAACTCATATATTTTATGAGAAGTTCATTGATTATGTTAGGACAACTTGTAGATGATGATGTCTCATACAATGCATTGTGTAAATTCATACTTTTAGCTAAGAATCCTAGTTTTATCAATTCTGAAATTGTACCAAGACATTGGCAGTAATTGCGGCCAGCCTGCTGAGGGTATGTCCACCCACCCCTCCTCCCTTAATTCCCACAACAGTTTCCTCTCCCAGAAACCCCTTTCTCACCACTACCACCCAATATCATTTCATACTACCTCTTCTACATTACAGTCATTTCACTTGGAACTTAAAAATCACATAGATAAATTTAAAAATTATCCACATCTCATAAAGATAAGCATCAATTACCAGTGAACTTGAATGACTAAAACACAACCATAAAAACCCATTCTTAGAAACCCATCATTACATGCACGAGGAAAGAATAAAGTTATTCACCAAAAGAAATCATTTCAGAAATCCATTACCATAGTCAATAACTTTATCTTCAACAAAACAAATAAGAATTTTTCAATTCACCATCACCTTTTCTGAATCAAACCCATCAATTTTTTGAAAGCACATCACAAACTATCATTCATTTTCCTTTGATAGCATGCATTGTTTCTCATTTTTGAGTAGTGAAAAGCTAGTGGATTTATGTGAGAAAAAACAAGAAAGGGTAAAAAAAACCAAACTAATGTGGACCAAAAGTGAAAGGAAAAAAAAGTACCCTGGAGGCGGGACAGCAAATTGAATCAAGTTGGCATGGTGTTGTTTGCAATGAAATAAATGTGTTTTAACAGTTAAGGAGGATGAATGAGAAACATCCAAATAGATAATGTATGTTGGAAGGAAAACAAAGGAATTTTGTTTGAGGTTCTAAAAACTGGAAGAGAGATGACAGATTTATAAATAAAAATAGGCATATTTACACCTGTGGTATGAACTTCTTAAAAAGTAACATTTTGGTGTTTCATATCTTTTTTCTTACAATTTAGCGTATCAACTTATAATCCATAAATTTGTTATTATTTAGTGCATCCACTTACTACTGCAAACAAGTGCAAATATTTAAATAACCTACCGGTCGTATTCAATATTTACAGTAGGAGGATAAGTTAAGTTATTTGCACTTTCCAAAGCCAACAGATAAGCAACTCCAACCTGTCATATGCAACGATATTAATTAGTATATCATGTACAAAAACTGTGGATAGAAAAAACAGACAAAACCTAAAATTGCTAAAGAGAATTATATTTATTTATCCAAGAATCATTGTTGTCATTTTTTAGCAATCATATTTCTTTGTAACAAAGAGAATGTTAGCATAAAGACAAAACAACAGCAAGCAAACTTACAGCAGCAGAAGAACTAAGCCCAGAGCTGTCAAAACCTTCAGAACCACTGATGTATCCTGTGATGCCCTGTAGTGATTACAACAGATCAAATATGCAGGGCTTGGCAAGAGATTAAGACAAGCCATCTAAAGCTATCACAAAGAGCCAATACCAGCAAGCATAATTTGGCTACAACAGTATTTTCATCATTCAAAAATTTTCAAATCATATTCGTGGAAAGAATTGTCAAGTCATTTTTATAATATAACAAGTTAAATTATCCCTGCACTAATTTTTTGGGCACTAGTTTATTTATCAATACGGTTACATGTGAATATAGTCTTTCATTTATCCATAAAGTTAAATACATGCCACAAATATAAAATTTATGTCATCGATTTATTTCTTCTTCTCATTGATTGAACTCTAATTTCATTTCTTCAATCATCAAATCAGATGATGTGGCAAACAATATTGACAACACTCAACGCCCTCTTAGTTTCAGAATTGCATATTACAGATGCAAAAATTAGTCATCTATCTTTTGTACTTTTTATCTTCAAGTATTTAATTGTTAAAGTCTTGGATGATTTATTGGCCAATAGAAGATTGGACTCCTAGACTCTCAAATTTAAGATGCACAGAAACGGACTTGTACAAAACTTAGTCTTTGCTGGAAGTACAGAACTGAAAGAGTTTGCATTGCAAAGAAGATATAGAGTAATTAGACAAGAAGATCAGCCATCTATTTCTTTTAAGATTTGACATTTCTTCTTTTCTGTTTGATAATGTTTGTTCCATTCTTATAAATATTGAATACCCGAGCAAACAGATAAGATAAACAAATAAGTAAACGAAAAACATTACTGAACTTCTTTAACTAATGGATTCTTATTCAACTATAAGCCCATGATACTGAAACGCGTATCTGTAAACATATTTAAAAAATAAACCAGAAAATAAATATTGCAATCCTTATATGCATGTCTTCCAAGAGGATGTAATAGTTTTCTTCAATAAAACTATATAGCAAACAATGAAACAATATGGAAGAAAAAAATAGTAGCATATATGAAAAACTCAATAAATAACATTAACACTATTTTGATTCCAAAGAACCCACTTGACAAGTCAATAGGAATTTAGTAAGACACAAGGAAATAACCGAACCTGAGTAATAGAAATTCCCCTACTTTGGAGTGCATAGAGAGCCCCTCTTGCAAAATTTCCCCAGTTCGAATTTTCTTTTAGTTTTGGAGAATCAGTTGCATGATTTTCATCTTTTTTCCTAATTGGTCTTGGGCATTGAACTTCATCAACACTGTAAAAACCATAGAACAACATACCCATTCAGCAAGCATATTGTGAAGTGCAAAAAATGCAAGCCAATCATCTGCTTGCTTGGTGATTGCATATTACATATGCAGCTGAAATAAAGGGTCAATCTTAATAATTAAATTGATGGTGACTGGTTCAAGAGAACCTTAGGTCAAGTATGTGTCATTGCTCAAATGAAAGAATATTCATATATATCTGAAGTAATTGATGAAAAAGTCACTCTCTAACTGGGAGTTAGAAGTAAATAACAATGACAATCAGCAAGAAGAGCTATATGAGGTGACGGAGTTGCCATGATGAAAAGGAGTTACACTGCATGTTCAGAGAAGAGTTGAAGGGCTTCTGTTAATACTGAACATGCTTGGCCTATGGTTCTTTAGGTTAGCTCACAGTTAATAGGTAATACGATTGTAGTGTGTGTAATTTAATACATTACCACAGTGAATTATATATAACTAAAAACCATCTTGAAATGCAAATTGCAAGACTGAATGACTTGAAACATGTCATATGAGCGAGCATATCAAGTTAAGAAAATATTACAAGAATGAATGATTGGTTGATCTACCTGAACCTGATTTCTCCAGTGAACTGTGCCGAGCGCAATATGACCTACCAAGATTAGGAAGAAGCACTAAGCAAATCCAACAGATAGTTGCATGAATATTTAAAATGAAGCAGATGCATTTTAGACATTGAATGCATCACCTACAATAACATCAATGAATTTTTTTGCTTTTGAAATTACCTCAGAATCACCAGAAGGAACAAACCCCAAAAGGATTCCTTTATTAATTGTCATGGCTGACACAATTCCACCCTGCAAATATATATATATATATATATATATATATATTCTTATTGTTAAAAATGGAAAAAAAAATTAACCTCTATCACATATTAAACTATGCATAATCCATGACTAAAAAAATACTTCCAAAAAATTAAAATTAAAATATAGATACATATGCATATACAGAAGAAAAAACCTGATGATCAATGTGGGCACCAAGGGGACAAATCCTATAGGGAGAGACGACCACACGAACTTCCTCACTACTCTTCCCAGACATTAAAGAAACTTTCTCTCTTATTTTATTTAGCTGTTTTAATATAAAAACAACAATAATTATCTTGGAAAAGATCAATATCAAATATATATATATATATAATGTAAAATAAAAAAGCAAATAGAATTGATGATAGTTATTTTAATTAGTACCTCATCTTGAGCAGGCCAAGAAAACCTCATAGACTCCATGGTTGCCTTGCCAATGTCAAAATATCTGCAATAAGCTCTCACTTATTACATTAAATTAAATGCAACATAAATGAAACTAAAATTAAATAAGAAAATTAAAAAAGCGACATTCTAACTTCCATTTTATTCTGTTTTGAATTTGATTTGATTTGAAGTGACAGTCACTCAATAATGTTGTTTTGTTTGGAGTGAAGGTTACTTAAGCGGTAGGTGACACAGTGAATGCACCTCTGTCAATTTCATCAAATTTTGTTTTTTTCCTTTCTTTTCTTTTCTTTCTATAATAATTAAAATCTGAATTATTTAACAAAAATAATAATAAAACAACAAAAAGGAATTAACAATAAATCTTACATTGCTTGCTGGAGAAGCGAAGAAGCAGAGCAGATAAGATGAGAGATCAGATATGGATAAGGAGCGGCGCGACAGTGAGAGCAGAGTTGTTACTCTTTAATTCTTTGTTATTATTATGATAATTATCCTTTCTCTTATCATCAATCAATCAACCTATATAAATATATACTCATAAATAATATTATTTGCACAGAACATTGGTGAAAACAAAATCAAACAGTTCCTTCCAATAACATCCTTCAAAAAATAGCCAGTCATAGTGAAAAATTGACTGCTAGCATACATTATAGGGCAGTCTGGTTTGGTTGCATCATAAACCACAAAAGTTTGTTGTAGAGTTGACAGAGAAACCTTGGGAGCTACAGGGATTGAGTTTTGAGACAGAGCACTTGAAGAAAATGGGATAAACAAAAGTACCAGTGGGAAATGGGCAATTTCTGAGATTGAAACCATGGCATTTATTGTTTCAAGAAAAAAAAATTGCTTTTTCTTAAAAGAAAAGGAAAGAAAAATTATAGTTTATAATTGATTTTTTTAATTTAATTAATAGTTAATCCTCTCACCATCAGCAAGCATATATGAAAAGATAAGTAATATATCAACTAGAGACTAATATTAAATCTGAAATTTCATTTTCCATTATTCCACCCATTAAGAAATCCATTCTAATCAACCGCTGCCCATTTTTGAATTTCAATCAGAATCTACACTCTTTATCATTCTAACTCAAACATCGATCAGACACTGCTTACCTCAACGATTCAAAACAAGATGCAATTCTTTAGAAGAAATCAAACCATTCTTTTCTTGATCATAGAGATCAAAAGCACTAGATATTGACATATTTCATCTTAATTTGCATCAAATTGTCCAAACAAAAACCCATAAAAAAAAAAGAGAAGAAAGAGATCGGACCTTTTGATTTGAAGATCTCAACGAATGATTAAATGATAAGATTGTGTAAAAGAAAGGGAGAAAAAAAGGAAAGAAATGAGAAAGGATTTCAAGGTGCAAAAGTTACGTGCTTTTGTCTTGGTGTTTTAATAGTTTATGGGCAAACCTGACGGTTTTTGAAAGGGTAAATGGACGGAATCCGTCCAAAGGGATGAGGATAATATAAAATAGTCAGGGCAAAGGTACAATTTTGCCGCTAAGGTTTACGTGGAGATACAGATATGCCACTAAACTTAACTTAGGACATTTACCTTGCTCTGAAGGTTTTTTCAGCTGTTTTAGCCACTAAAACTAACGAACTTCAACCTCTGTTTAATGGAACGTTAGTTAAATTAGCTGGCTATACAAATGGGACCCAAACAATGTGTGAATGTCCTGTTCTTCATCTTCTTCTCCTTTTTTCCCTACTCAAATAAATCACCATTGTTTTCTTTTGATGAATAAATCACCTGTTGATTCCTCTTTTAAGACCCAAAACCCATTTCTAATCTCATTTTTCTCCATT
>CANYLF010104873.1:0-13456 GCA_948193215.1 Bocquillonia castaneifolia
CACCGAATCTCCTAAAATTGTAACACAGGGCCACTTAAGGTCATTTTCGAATTTTTGAGCCATCTAGACCCAAACTTGTATTTTTTGGGTCAAATAAGGATAAAAATTTATTTATGAATCTTTAAATATATTTTTTTAAAATTCATTTTAATGAATTTTCATTTGATTTTTTTGCATATAAGCTATAAAAAAATCCATTTTCAATTTTAAAACTTTTTTAAAAAAGTTCTACCAACAATTTTTTTTATAATTTTTTTAATAAATAAAGTTAAAAAAATCATATAAAATATATTAAAATGATGTCATTTTTTTGTATATTTATCTTAAAAAATATATTAAATTTATTGGAATAATTATTGGTAAAAGTTTTATTAATATTGCATATGTTATTAAATGTGTAATTTTTATTTTATAAATTTTGGATCTAAACGACCCAAAAAATGCAAGTTGTGGGTCTAGATGGCCCAAAAATTTAAAAATGGCCTTAAGTGGCCCCGTGTTACAATTTTAGGGGGCTGGGTGACCCTTTGTTTAAAAAAAACATTTATATTTTTTCTTAATTTTTATAAAATTATAAATAATATCAAAGTTTTTTTTAGAAGGGTGTATTTTTCTTATCAAATAGACCCTTGAACTTGTATCGGAGGGCCATTTAAGGTCAAATTGAACTTTTGAGGTCAAATAAACCCACTTCTTCTATTTTAGGGCCAAATAGATCCAATTTCTATCTTTCCCAAAAAGACAACAATTGAATCTATTTAGTCAAAAAAGATAAAAAAATTGAATCTATTTAACCCGAAGTTGTGGGTCTATTTGAACCAAAAGTTTAATTTGGACTTAAATGCCCTATAACACAAATACAAGGACCTATTTGATCTTTTTTCTTATTAGATAACAAAGAAAATAGAGACACCGATTAGCGGACATGAGTGAACCACACTATAGTTGTGCTATTTCATGTCGGACATTGTGGGTCAGGCCTGCCTAGAAAGCAAGATTGATGATGCAACAGGAAAACTATCGAAACCTTTTGTTGTATTCGTGCACAATGCGTGTCGAAGACTGGATGGATGAATGATCGGTTTGCGAAAATTTTGACCAATCCGGACGCCTCACTTTTCTTCTCTGTATATCGTCAAAACAAGTGGAAAGATTCGCTATGATTTCTGTATTCTTCACCGTACCTGTTACTTGGGTAAAAGTAAAATCCACCGCTATGCCTATTGTTTCTTTAACAGTACTTTTCTGGTTTTCAGATTCAACTGAAAGTCTGAAACCCATCAGTAAATAAACAATTAAACATTGAGAAAAGAGTAAGCGTTTCATCATCGAGTGCTCTCAATAATGTTCCCTGATATGCATTTGCATGCAGTGCATTTTTAATTTCAAATTGATTAACTGATGCATTTACACAAAATATACCGAACCTGTTTTAAAGTGTCCTTTACATACCAAAATTTTCATTTTTTGCCTTCTATATTTCATTTCCATTTTTTTTTTAAATAATCTCAGCTATTAATGCCAAAGCTTGGACAGACCCAAAACTTTAACATCTCCATTGCTGCTCAGTGGAAACTTAGCTAATAATAAGATCATACCTCAACATCTCCAGAATCCTTTGCTGCTTGGCTTCAAGCCTCGCCAACTTTACTGATTATAACAGAGGCATAATTGGCAATCGTTGATTCTGGAGACTGTCGAAGCCGTCCGATTACTGGAAACAACTCAGATGAACGGAGGAACTGTCTGCAGGGTGCATGTGCACACATCTTTGCCAATGAGAAAAGAGCTATTTTTAATGGAGATTCATTTACCGCATCTCTTCTACTTGGGTTCAGGGCTATTGCTGAACAATCTGATACCAGCTTTAGTAAAGCCTGAAACAATAAAAACCATATCTCATTATATTTTATCACTGCTATCTGGCGCACTGCCACATTAAATAAGCTGCAACATCTATGTCTAACTAACAATAATTTTAAAACCGCTGTAGCTCATGACAAAGTATAATCACAAGTCATATCGTATAATTTCAGTTTATGGCAAAGAAGCAGTGAAATTTGAATTACCAGCTTATTCTATTCAGACTGAAACCTTCTTTCAAACAACCTTATGGAGAAATCAGTTGAAAGTCGAGGGGGAAAAATCAATTAGATTTCATTTAAAGTTTTGTCAGCCCTAATTTTATAAATTTTCTTTTCAAAAAAAAAGAAAAAAAACCTAAATTTAAGCTGGCATTGTGCTATAAGCTTTTTCTATAATCATCCTATATTCAAATCAGCTGATCCACAAACCTGCATTGCTCCTTTATTGACAATGTCTTCACACAGTTTGTTTGAATTGCGGACAAGGTTACTTAATGCACCAGCAGCATTTGCTTTAGTCTTGTCTTCTTCACTTGAGAGTAACAGTTTTGCCAGTTGAGGAATAGATCTTTTGAGCTCCTCGTACAACACGTCATTATGGTAGGCAGCATTTCCAATCTGGAGAGAGTAAGATTTTTTATTAACTTCCACAGACCTACCAATTTCTTACTATGCATATTTAAATGTTTCTGATGAAATAAATTCAATCAGCCATGCCCAACAATATTTAAGTACTGAATAATGACGAACGGATATTGCTAGTATACTACATGGCTAAAACAAATGGATTAAAAAAGCTATGGTAAAAGGGGATCTTACAGCAAAACATGCAAATTTGCGAGTGCGTTTATCTGGATCAGCACATCGATCAATGAGAAGACCAATAATCTGATGCCTTACCTAGAAATCATAATCAATTAACTGTCAGAAACAGCCCAGTAATTCAAGCCCTTCAGCAAATTGGGCCTGCCAATCTGCAATTGGATCATTTTCTATAACCAGACACAAATATATACAGGAAAGAATTATTTTCTGATGCCTTCATGAACCATACTCGATAATCCATATGGCTGAGCATACATCAGAGCAATACATTGCTCGTACTTACAAGTGAACCATAGAAGTAGGAACTGTGCCGACACATGTTGCCTAGAGCACTGCATGCCTTAGCACGTATATTGGGATCTTCATGTACAAGAAAGTCCTTCAAGAATTCCAACATAGAGGCTCCATTAATGTGGTCATAGAAACCCTGAACACAAATAATATCAACTCGTCAGTCTGGATTCAACAATATCTGTTGACTTTCAATTTACTAGTAGCCGCAGGCCAAATTTGAAAGATCAAATCAGTTGGAAATCACTGGCTTCCTATGTACGCACACAAGGATAGCAGGTCAGACCACCTAAATCTGCCAGAACTGAAAGGGTAGACGAGAGATTTCTTCAACTTTCTTCTCCCTTTCAGTTTTCTCTTCCAAGACTTTGTGGTGGATTACATTCCACAGACAGGTTCATGACAGTTGCCTGTGAAACTTAAATTTTCTACCAGTGACATTAGCCTACTAATTTGATGGCACCAAGAAAAGACGCCTAATGTCACTAAACCCATGAAGAAAAAGAAATAATGACATAGGTTGAACTTTAATACAAAGAAGAATCAGGTTTAGAAAAGAATGACACATAATTAAACAGATTTTGATTAGATTTTACAACTCAATTCATCGGGAAGAAAATTTCAGTTTGAGAATAGTACTAGAAAATTACAAATGAAGTTGAAGCCAAGAAAGCACGGTAGAAAAATGTTGTTCAAATGAGTTCATGCAGAGGACAACACAATGCCCATCATTTCAACATGGAGAGAGAACATATAAACAAATAAAAACTGAGAACCATAAGAAGCGAATAAAAACTGACCTTGTCCATACGAGCTAGATCAGAAACAATCATCAGAACATCCAACACAACTTCTCTTGGACTTGAATTATCAAGCAATCTTCTTACTCTGTTTGGGTCCAACAAGCCTTTGCCCACAAGTTGAACTGCAAGAGGTCGGTGTCCTACCATTTTGGCCAGAAATGCAACAGGCCTTCCCAAATATCTCAACTCCAAGTACTCCAAGCATCGAAGAATGATGCTTGGCACTCCCACCTAAAGCAGTTTGGTAGCAATGAAACACACTCATAAACTTATTCCATTTTTGTGAATTAATCTAAAAGAAGATATTCAATGGCCAGATATGCATCTGTGAGAAAATTCTCAACCAGAAACTATGGATATTTCAAGCATCAGGAAACTACTTTAAAAAGGTTTAATAGAGTAGCAGGTCCATCATGTTTGTATGACACTCTAAACCTCCATCTGAAGGTCAAAATTCAGATGGTAAACAAGTGGACGAAAATGTTATCTGCTCTTATCTGTGGCCCATGAGAAAAAGAATATATGAAAGCAAGAAAGCTCATCTAACCTCCAGAAGGATTTTAAGATATCTTCCCATATCTTCCTCAATTGCTTTAACTAAATCCCTGTCTTCCGTGCATACTCTACTACCAGGTGAACCCATGTTCAGAAGGAACCCACTGTTAACAGATGCAGTGGCGGATGGCAAACCAGGAGCATTCTGTACAGCAATGAAAGGAAAGGCTAGGAGATCGATTACTACATTTACTAAATCCCTTACACCATCCTTCCCTCCACCTGGCCCACCCCAGTGCTTAACTAGCTTGAGATGTACATCAGATATCAATTCGGAAATGATCTTGATGTGTTCACTTCTGACTAAAATTTGGCGAAAAATTGAGGTTCCACCCGGAAGGCAGTAGCATATTGATGAGATTGTCCACACAACCCCAAGAGGTGATAACCCAATGCGATCCTTTGTGCTGTCTGTTCCTTGAGGAGAAGCTATCGGATGGCTTTTGGTTAACAACTCGATAAGAAGCAGAGGGATACCACTTGCACACAACTGCTGCACAGCTAGCGACCCACCCCATTTGAGTCTCGATTCTAGCAAGCCAACACATCCATCCCTTAGGCCATGCCAGTATGAGAGAATACCATCTGAATTACCAGGGCCCATTTCATTTTCCTTCCCTGTTGAAATCTTGAGATGTTCACAAATTGTGGCAGTGCGAGGAATCAAAGATACTGCTATTTCAGAGATAGAACACTCAACAGAAGCTCCACTCTCAAGGGATAAAATGGATGCTAGAGCCAGCATGGCAGATGCACAATGGGGTTGCAATGAATTCTTTGTTCTGTCATCATGTGAAAAGTGATGGGCAAGGACTGAAAGTCGGGATTGCTGCTTCTTAGGAGAGGTTGTGAGTATAAATAGCGCAGAATTTCTCCCAGTTGACTTCAAACACTGAGCAACCGATGCAAGAATAAGGGATGAATGCAGAATCAGAGCATAAGGATTCACTAATTTGCTCTTGAAGTTATTTGTTTCACCCATCTGATTATCTTTATGAGAAGATGAAGCACACAAAGACAAGATAGAGAAGATCTCAGAAACAATGGTTCCATCCCCTCCACCACTAACAACAGTTGTAACAGGAAGAGAACTAGGCAAACCACACAAAACACCAGGAACAGTTGCATTATGCAGGCAGCACCTCGACAGAAGCTGAAATTATCAAATAAAAATATAAAATCAATATACACTAAAGCAAGGTTGTTATGAACATAAACGAATAAACACCCATGGTTTATAAAGCTTTAATAATCGTAGCACTAAAACAATAACAAAAACTAATGACACAAGAAAAACACCTGAATACTAGCAGAGAGGATAGCCTCTAGTCGTTGATGAAGGCAATAATAAATAGCCACCTGCACAGCTTTTGAGTTTAGGAATTCTCTTGTCACTGCATCGATTATTCTTGCTGAATCATTCCCCATCAATGAACCTCGTTCCTGGTAGCGAATGTCAAGTCGAGTAAAAGAATGACTCCGCAGAGCATTTAATGGAAACAAATAGGTTGTTGCTTTCATGAAAAGAGTTTCCACTGCATCTATCAGTGACCAGATAGCCCTACATGCTTCACAAGCAGCACGCAACATGTTTGAAGAACATGAAATGAGACTTGAGCCTGATGTTGCTAAGCAAAGGCATAAATGTTCAACCAATCCACATGTCTTAGCATGATCCAAAATTTTCTTCACTGATTCATTTATAACTGGAATAGAAATTGTTTCAGGGTCTGAAGTCAAAGGTGTTGCTTTCAGCCCCTGAGTAACTGTAGATAACACAATTGTGATGCATGCAGTGGCCTCATACAAAACTCTTCCAGAATTGTCTTTGTTGCAGCCAACGACCTATACAATCACATTATAAGAAAAATGAAAATGAGGACACTAATTGATGTCGATAATTACCATTACATAAAAGGATATAATAATACCTGTGCAAAGATTTCAATTAAGGCAACCCAGTGTGTGAAATATGTAGCTCCAATGCCCCTGCCTTTGATATCTAATAATAGCTTCATAATAGCAAAACTCTGCGGTTAAGAATTAGACTCATGTCAGCCACCACAAAATATCAATCAGACAGTAAAAGCAGACAGCACATGGTGACAGAAAACATCTAGCTTTTTCAAGAATGAAAAGCATTTCTGCATAAAGAAGGAAAAACATCTAGGTGAAGGAAAAGAAAAACATAGCAACAGACAAGCATTTGAACTTCGAATGAGTACAACTCCATTGATGATGCAGTGCCTCTTGCAGTTGTTCTAAAAGGTGGACAACATATAAAAGATCTTAGAATTCAAATGCCAAAGAACACAAGTTATAATTTATCCCAGATAAAATCATTACATCTTTGATAACTGAAAGTCAGGTAACAAATAATGAGAAGTATTACTGAAACACAGGCATGGCAAATATCAGAACCAGAAAAACAGAAGGCTTCCAATTGAATCCTAGATGTGATACCTTTGCAACTAAATCATTGAGTTCCAAGGATTTCAAGCTGATTATAGTAGCAGTGAACTCAAGAAGTTCACTCAGTATATTATCGTGTAACCCACAAGAGTGAATGACGCCTGCTGCAGCTAAGTTTGAAAGAATTCTTAGTGCCTGATTTGAAGTAGAAACATCTTGATCCCTGAATGTGTTTAAAAAGCGATTTTAAATTCCACAAAATGTACGAAGTACTAACTACTAAGCCTGAAAAATAAAGGTATTATATCATAACAATTTAAGAATTATGTAGTAAAATCAACACTCATGGCTTAGCTTTAGGCACAATAACAAATTTAAGCACTAGCATATCTTGTAAAGGGAAAGGACCATACACAACTCAAACTCTTAAAGAGTAGTAAAATTATTTATGAGCCTCACCGAACAATTTAAATTTTTGGGTGAAATGATTCTTTGACGTGTTATCAAAATCTATAGACTATGAAAAGGTCTAGAGTTCCATCCTAGCCACCTCCATTTTATCAACTGAAATTTCAGCATGAAGTAAAATGGTGAGATAGTAGTTTAAATTAATCACTAAATGCCAAGGTTTTCGAGCACCCTTCAATTAAAAGGAAGAAAAGTAATTTTCTCAATTCATATATCCAGGAATAATGAATGTTGCCTCAAGTAAAAATAAGTATAAAGCTGGCCTAGAGATATCGATCACATTAATTACACTATTTCATATTCCATATGACATGATCAAATTCAGTGCTTTGGCTGGTATTTTGTCCCTTCCTCTTCTCATTGTTCACCAGGTTTGGGACTCTGAAAAAATCCACAACTTGGAAAGAGCAAATGCACATGAGAATTTGTTGGTATTGGTGAAATCAAAAGCTACTTACTTCATACTGGTGCTAGTGATCCATGCAACTTCTTGGTGGATGTCAGTTAGGAAAAAAAAATTGCCCTTGGGTCAATAAAGGTGACAAAGTGAGAAATTGCAAAAAATAATTCAAATACGTGTTCTCCACTGCAAATTATTAAAATAAAAAATACTAGATACGCCATCTCCCCCATAGAATTGCTCATTTCCTTTTCATAACTAATATATGGTTTAATTTGTGCTCAGAAATAATGTTATATGGAATTTATTAGAACACTTCAGCTGAAATCAAAAGTTAAAATAAATCATCAAAACCATGCTATCACAAGATTTTTCTTTTGGCACACAATTAATGCCATAAGTCAAGGCATTATAAAATTTATTCAAAGTGAAAACTAGAAAGTTTGAGTGCAATTATGCCCAGGTGGTGCGTTCCAACAAGCATACATCATTCATATTCTCTTGCTCATATTTAACTTGTTTAGAAGGCTCATGTGAAAGTAGGGTCTATCTGTGGTAAAATAGCTACTGTGCCAGGAAGAATGCTATTAATAAGAGTTTATTTTGCTGAGCTGAAAAATAAACATTAGAAGTCAAATGATCATCAGAAATGTCACCAAACTTCACCTGCAAGAATGTTGGGATTCTTTGGACCATCTTTTCAAGGGTAGCAAAATAAGTGCTAATGCTTCGTTATCCTGAGCAATTACTTGTGCACCTTTAACCGTGCGAGAATTGTTTTCCAATCTGTCTAATGCCTGGCTACCTGAAAGGAAACATGTAATATCAGTTGCCGTGTCAAACTGCAGTCATGTAGCACTAGGAAAAATGAAGGGAATGTTTTATAGTGTTGGCAATAGAAAAAGATACAAGACCTGGCGGTACACAAATAAAAACACAGACACGGAACAAAGAACACAATCATGATAACTTAAATCAGAGAAATTTTCTATGCTTATAGATTCAATCTATTATCACTATGTTCAAAAAAAAATCTATTATTATCACCAATACTACTATTGTTATTATTGTCGTTATTATTGCCAAATACTAAGTTTACTAACAACATATTCAATAAACACCAATCTATTCCAAATTTCCTAAAATTGGATACTAAATCATCCACCTGTATCAATTTGTGATATGAGAGGCAATGCGGGACTAGATATAGAAAAAGATGAGAGAACTTAGCTTGCTTCTCTTATAATCAACCAGCATTTTCTTTTCAAGGAAATCATAGGAAAATATGAATGCAAATGGTGCTTTTCGCAGACTTCCGTTATTTACCTGATTGCTTAACATCAGTAGGACTTGCAAATCCGGGGAAATCCTCATGTGGTGCAGTGGCGGCTGCATTAGGACTGTTCAGTTTGGTATCACTGTGAAGCTTTGGAGCATTACAGTTGTCAAGAGCAGCAACAGGATTACTTCTACCTACAACACAGTAACTTTTGATGTTTTAAGAAAATGAAACCTAGTACTATGAAGTATCTAGCAAAGGCCATACCCTCAGGGCTGGAGACACCCAAAGCAGTTGATGCTTGACTGACATTTCCTTCACCCCTCCATGCTGCATCACATCCCCTGGCTGCAGCAGTTGCAGCACGCATTTCCTGAAGGTGTTATGAAAAACTAAAGGATTACATAATGTATGACTAACCATAGTAAAAGATCTCTCAGAAAGAAGCATATATATGTTAAAGATACTAAAAAGAGTGGCCTATTCATAATAATGACCTGGTATCTAAAAGAAGATAAGTCATATGCTGCTGTTTATGAGCAAGACAGGTAAAAAATGCAGATTTCCAATCTCTAAGAAAAGGAAAATTAAATTAGTAATAAGTATGGAATATCATTACCCTGGCTTCCAATTCGTCCACTGTTTCTTTTATAAATGGGTGTTCAAGAAGATCGGGCCAAGTCAATCGATTTTGTGGTACCTGTTTTGCAGGAAGTGTCAGATTCATTTTAACATCAAAACTGAGACTAGCATCAATCATTTAAAAAGGCTGGCAAAAAAAGAAAAAAAAAACCTTGTTGAGCAGTCCCCTCAGAAAGCTTTTGAAGTTTGGACTCATATCATCAGGATATTTTACTGGATCCTGGGGAATCACATTTAGCATTAGTTTATTCTTTCATAGAACATCTCTTAAAAATCTCTTTTTTTTTTTTTTTGATAAGACCTCTTAAAAAACTTGAATTTAGTTAACTTGAAAACATTCAAATAAATGCACCTTAACAATGTGCCGGATGAGTGCATAAACTGAATTTGTATAAAATGGAGGCTGGCCAACAAATAATTCATACCTGTTGGAAGCATGGCAAGTAAGCTGCAATTAGAAATGTAAAGCAGATGCAAAAGACAGAACAAGGAATCATGAGACAGGAAAAGAAGAAAAAAAGTAAAACCATATACTGATGGGCTGTCAGATAATATATGACCAAGGACAGTTACTTGGTCATTCAAAAATGTATCTGTGATTTCTTCTCGAAATCAAGTGAAATTTATATTTGGAACCTTTGGCAATAGAATGTAAATGGCATTAGTTTTTTTTTTTTTTATTACATAACTGAATCAAAGCCAACAACTAAACAGCTTCACCAGCAACGGAATAAAACAACAAATGGGGTAAAGTGTACATACAATATAACTCCAAGAGACCATAAATCAGCAGTGTGATTGTATGGTTGCTCTCGTACCAATTCTGGGGCCATGTACAATGGAGTGCCTGCAAAAGGGAGGTAAAGAACAAAAAAGAGAGAGAAGAATTGAAGGATCATGGACAGAAGCAAGATTCCTTAACAGTGATAAAATCTAATAACTGGAGATTAATTTAATCATAAAGATATCAGCCAAACCTTTGATGGATCTTAAAACCACAGTATTCGTGGACATAGCACGTGCAAATCCAAAATCACAAAGCTGTCAAAGATTAAAGAAATGATACATCATATCCAACCACCCTTGTTCTTCTGATGATTAACATTTAATATTAGACGGGGCAAATGGCAATACATGGCTATAAATGATCAGAAATTATGTTAGCTAGATGAACCCATTTAAAAAACCAAACCATGAAAAATGTTCTTAAGTCTTAACAAAGAATATAAGTCCATGTAACTTGTACCATCAAAAAGACCAAATGTACATGAACATCATTCATTACAATCCTTGAGAAGATAAACTAGCTCCCATATAATTTTGAATGTGCTGTAAAGTACCATAAACACATCAAACCTTAACAATTGACCCAGCACCAATGAGAATGTTCTGCGGTTTCATGTCTCTATGGATGATACGATTGGAATGCAAATAGTGCAATGCTCTGACCTGCAAGATTAAACACATAAAAAATTTAAATTCAAAAGTATTATAACCCTGAAATATCCAAAATTAGTAGCTCTTTTTTTCCTTTTTGTGTGATTAGGGAAAGGAAAGTACCAACTGCTTTGCAATTGCTTGAACCTGTTCTTCAGGAAGGCACTTATCATCCTCTAGTATCTCAAACAGTTCACCCTACATATTAAAAAAGTCATCACCAGTCCAAGAACCATAACATGTTCCAACATACGCAATTCTTAGCTGATTACCTGTGCAAATTCTGTTACAACACAGAATTCTTGAGGACTTTCAAAAGAATCAAGCATTTCAATAATATTTTCATGCTTCAACTTCCTTAAAATCTGCCACATTTTGAAGACGAACAACCATCAAATTCAGCCACAACGCAAAGCAAATCATTAAATTAAAACGAAAAACATTTTCAAATCAATCAACTGAATACCTCGATTTCTTGTCTTAAATTGTGTATATCCTTCTCGCTTTTTCCATGCTTCATTATAAATTTCATCGCAACGGTCTATCCATAAAAAAAAAAAAAAAGAAACACTTTAATCAGACAAAAAAAAAGTAAGCAAAAAAATAATCGAAACTGTAAAATTAATTACCTGTCCAGTGAACTTGCGTCTTCCTTTATACACTTTCCCAAAAGAACCTTCACCTACTAATTCTATCACGTGATAATTTTCCACTCCCATTTTTTTCACTGAAAAGTCAAGAAAACAAGAGAAATCGCAATCAATTTTAACTTGAAACCCTCAATTTTACAAAAACGTAACAGTAGCTAGTGAAATAGATTAAATCTCCTTCAATAAAAGCCCATGCCAAAAATTAAATTAAAATTAAAAAAATAGATAAATGTAGAGACAGATAGTACCTGAATGGAGTTGCTGAGAGCAAATACGATAATATTTTACAAATCTAAGAGAGTGAATTTACAGAAAAATAGAAAGAGAGAGCTTTTAGAGAGAGAACTATTTTCGAATTACTGATTAATGAATGAGTGAGGGGTACTTTTCCCGCTTGTGTTTATTTAAAATTTGTTGTTGAATTAATATTTTCGGTTTCAGTACTGTTCGGTCCGCTGCTCTGTATGCAGTTTCTTTAAATTGCAATATGGTCCTCCATTTTATCCCTGATAGCCGTTTTTGTCTGTGATATTTAAGAACTAGGCAATTTAGTCATTAATTTGAATTTATAAATCTATTTATAAAAACAAAACGAAATACCAACATGCCAAATAAAGATGTGATACGCTCTGTATTATAGATTTAGAAACAAATAATGTTTTCGTTTGAAATTATTTAAATTTGACACTTCAATTTTGATGAACTAATTGATTTATGGGAAAAAAAAAAAAAAGGCTTGAAGTATTGTGCTTTATCTAGTAAGCCTTTAAAATTGATGTTTGAATTTTTTAAGCATTTACACGTTACAACGAAACCTTGAAGGAAAAAGGGGATATGTTTAACAGTTTAAGGCTTTAAGCATCAGGTGACATTTAGAAGGCAGCATCTATTTTTTGAGTGGCTTTTTTTTTTTTTTTTTGCTCAAAATTAAGGATGGCTTTTATGTGGAATAAAAAAATATTAATTTTCTGGAAAGAAAATGTGTTTCTTGAAGATATTCAGAAGAAGATGGTATTATGTGCAATGAATAATCATGTTTTTGCTTATAAATATCTGTATTTCTTAGACTAAAATCTAAATTTTAATCGATTATAGTTTTCAGATAATTAATGAATGAATGAAACAAGACAATATAAATAATTTTCACGTGTTAGGGTTATGAATGATAGATTCAAAATAAATTATGTAGATGTTTAAAAAAATTGTGTTCTAATCAATAACATAGTGCAAAAAATCAATTAAACTGTATAAATATTTATGAAACTACTTGATACATCGGTCCATCGAAAACCATATAAAGCTGGTCAATTCTTCCATTCCATATCACTTATACAATTTATTTTATTCTACGCTGGTTCATGGATCTTGATACCCATTCATCTTGAACGGACATGAACACCACATTTCCATTAAAATCAAAGTCAAGTCTGAAGATTTAAATTTTACAGACAAGCTTAATTTACCGATTTTAGTAAAAATACAACATATGTCCGTAAAAGTTTGGCTCGAGCTCAATATCCAACTTATATACTGAACTTAGATACCTAAATTTAGGAAGAAGGATCAAATTGATACACCAACTTGTAACACTGGCTCAAATTAAGGAAAGTTGAGAAAAATCAACAATTTAGTTCCCGATCTTGTATTTTTGAGTCAAATAAGTGCAACATGTCAATTATCATTTTTTTAAAATTCATAAAAATTCATCTAACAAATTTGTATGTCATTTTTTTATATGTTAGTTTAAAAAATTAATTTATATTATAAAATATTTTTGAAAAATTTTGACTCATAAATTATATTTTTTTATTTTTTAACCAAAAAAACTT
>CANYLF010104959.1:0-13942 GCA_948193215.1 Bocquillonia castaneifolia
CATCAAATGAAGGCTTGAGACCATACAATCCACCTTCACTCCCCATGGTTGATCTTTGACTCCCAATGAAGGTTAAAATGAGCAACAAGGCTCTGATACCAACTGAAATACCAAGAGGGGGGGGGGTGAATTGGTACAGAATTAGAAATTAAAAAAGATTCAAGAATGGATTAGGGAAGAAAAGAAGAACATAAAAGATTTATAGTGGTTCGGACCCAACTTGTCCTACATCCACTCTCCCAAATACACTATTTGGGGTTCCACTATCCACCAATAGTGATACTAGGGATTTCAAGGCTATCCCAAACCTTTACAATCAGTTTTACCCAAGGCTCACTCACAAACCCTAGTGTTTCCAAGAGGCTAACACCAAACCTTTACAATCAAGATTTCAACAGGCTATCTTCAACCTTTACAAAGAGAATTCTAAGGCTCTCTCCAAACCTAACCCTAGTGTTTCCCAACTCACAAAGAATTGACACTAGTATAATGGATAACTAATTCACTCAACCCAAGCAACAAATGCTCTAGAGTTCTAGCTACCCAAAACTAAACAACAATTTATATACAAATGATTGAAAAATAAAGTTGCAAGAGTTTGGCTATCAAAGAATTAATGTTCTTACTAGAAGAACATTTATGATGGGTATTTATAGCCAAAATACCCAAAACTAGCTGTTAGAAAGAACCCCAAGAGTGTCTCTAATGGCTAGTTACTTTTGCATAAAAAGCACTCACATCTGTCCAACGGCTAGTTTTTCAGAGACTCCATTGAATGTCGCGGGGGCGACATCTCTAACCGCGGGCGTGAAAATCACTGGGCAGGGGATGCCTTTGAGAGCAGCTCTATGTTTGATCAAACCGCAGAAGCGATATCTTTAACCTCAGGCGCAAAATCACCAGGCAGAGAATGCCTTTTGAGAGAGCGGCTAGTTTGTCTTCATGAGCAGCTTGATTTCCTTTGAGGAGCGGCTTCTGTCTGATCAAATCGCGGGGCGATTTAGTCCATCACGGGTGTGACCTCGAACCTTCAGAAAGGGGCTCTATGTTTCTCATATCACTCGTGCGACTTGGTATGTCGCGGGCGCGAATCTAAGTGTACAGAAGCCTTCTAAGTTTTCACCAAAAAGTATGGGCGCGATTTCATTTTCACGAGTGAACTATGTCGCTGGTCACGGGGGTGATCTCCACATTGCGGGCGTGATATATTGCCGCGGGCCCGGATCCCCTCATCACGGGCGTGGTTTGCAGGAGTCATTCAAAACTAGCTTGGTTGAAAACCTACACACTTAGGAACTTTGTTAGACAAATATAAAGGGTTGTTAAACTCAAAATAATATGGGTTGATGCCACAAAAGCTAACAAAAATCAATATATATAATAAGAAATTTTAAAAATAAAATAAAATTTAAAAACATCCGAGCGAAGCTCGAAAATTTATCTGGTATATAATTGATTTATAAGTATTTCGCTCGGAAATTTATCTGGTATATAATTGATTTATGAGTATCTAAGTTTATCCTTCTCAAAATCGATGATTTCTAGATAATAAATATACTAGCATTTTTGCCATTTACTAACAATTTATTTTTTTTTTGAAGGGATTTACTAACAATTTTTTTATGTACGCAAATTATGAATGGTACATGTACATTACATTTACCGATTAATATTTTTAAGCTTGGAGTTGATAATTTATATTGGGATTTGGATTATCTACATATATACGTGTTGTAACATGAATTTGTTTTCAAGGTTCTGTCTAGTAGGAGAGATAAATCCCTCATGAATGTCTATTTGGGATGGTTGTTTAGAGGTAAAAAGCGTCTTTTTTATTTTTTTAAATTAATTGTATAATTTTTTTAATTTTTTTAAAATTGATTTTTGAAAAAGTATTTTTCAGAAAAGCACTTACATAACTGCTTTTTTCTATCAGCAATTTTCAAAATTTAAAAGTTTAAAAAAAATAATTTTTTTTTAAAAACGGAGGTATGGGAAAGGCAGTACCAGACGCTTCTTAGAAAAAACATGAATTTTCCATAATTCTATTACATTAACTCAAATTCAATTTCAGATTTTAAATATTGTGTAATTGAAAAAGAGCAAATTAAATGAAAAAATTGCAACAGAAATGAATTCCATTGAAATGGGCAGCAGAAGAAGATCAGAAAGAGATGGGGCACCGTGCTTTTTCAGAAGTGTGAGAGGATTAGAAATCCAGCTGGGGATCACTGTATATATACAATGAAATGCAAAGTATGGAAAATTAATCAAAGGATAATAAGAAAAATGATTTCCAAATAGTATTTTTCTATACTACAAAAGAAAAGCAACGAAATTGTCCTCTCAAAAAGTCCCTCTCAAAACGGATACAAAGAAACTTCAAAATGACCCCTAAAAATACAAAAAGCAACAATCTTTGCACTAAAGAACTCGTCAACATTTCATATCAGACAAAAACTAGCCCACAACAGACTTGTAATTATAATATAAATGACCCTTCTTTACTTTTCTTTTTCTTCTTCTTCATCTCTTTTTTTTTTCCATTTTTTATTTTGTTTCTTTATTTGTTTGCAATTATGTTGAAGTAATTGGTTGGTGAGAGAGAATAAATGCATTACTATATAAACATCCAAATGCTGCTGGTCACTGAACAGAACATAACAGATTAGAGGTTTCTTTCCTTTTTTCTTTTTCTTTCCTTTCTTTAAACTCATAATGATATTAATTTCAGTTTCTATATGTTAAAAATACCTTCTTTTTTTTTCATTTATATTATATGTAAATGAGAGAAATAAAAGAAATGGACATGCACGTGGTTTCAGCTTCAGTTGGTGGCAATAACCATATATGAATCATACATATATAGATAGAGAGAAGGAAAGAAAGGTCCCTTTTTTTTTTTTAATATGTATAAGAAGTTAATTTATTAAATTGGTTCACCTGCTTTGCTTCCTTTCCAGCCAAGGTAACACAAACTGGTGCTGCTCACAACTTCACCATTTTCATTGCAACAAGTGGGCATCACTACCCATGTTTCTCTAATTTTCATTTCTTTACTCAAATACCCAGATAAGAAAAACCCTTTAGATCTTTGTTTTTGGTGCCTTTTATTCTTTAAAGAAATGGGCTTTACCTGTTTTGCCATGTTTTTGTGTGCAAATGTGTTTGGGTTTCTTTAATTTCAGTGAAAGTTTGGAAAAAATGCTGCTGCTTGATGATCGTGGTTGTGATTTTTGTGTTTCTTGCTCTAAAGAATCACTTGTAGTGAAGCAGCAGCAAGCAGAAATGTGAAATGGGATCCAGCAGCAATCGATAATGCCAAATGGATAGATCCAATTCATTATTTTAATCATCATTTTCTTTTGTACAGTTAGTGAGCATGAAAAGGTTCTATCAATTTTGTGTGTCTCATGCTCTTTTGCTCTTAATTTCTTTCTTTCTTGGATTCACTTCTACTGTTTCACCAGCTACTGAGAAGGAGATCTTGCTTCAATTCAAGGCAAGTGTCACTGAGGACCCCAATAACAGCTTGGCTACCTGGGTTTCAAGTGGCAATCCTTGTAACTTCAGTGGTGTGTCTTGCAATTCATTTGGATTTGTTGAGAGAATTGTTTTGTGGAATAAAAGCCTATCTGGGACTCTATCGCCAGCATTATCAGGTTTGAAATCTTTGAGGAGTTTGACATTGTTTGGCAATCGATTTTCTGGTAATATTCCTTTAGAATATGCTGAATTAACTACATTGTGGAAGATTAATTTGAGTTCTAATGCCTTATCTGGGTCAATCCCAGAATTCATTGGTGATTTGCAAAGTATTAGGTTTCTTGATTTGTCAAGGAATGGTTATAGTGGAGATATTCCATCTTCTTTGTTCAAGTTTTGTTACAAGACCAAGTTTGTTTCACTTTCTCATAACAGTCTTTCTGGTCAAATTCCAATTTCAATTTTGAACTGTACTCAGCTTGAAGGGTTTGATTTCTCTTTCAATAATCTCAGTGGTGAATTGCCTTCTCAAATATGTGACATTCCGTTGTTAAAGTATATGTCTTTGAGGAGCAATGTATTAACTGGGGGTGTTCAAGAGGAGATCTCAAGATGCCAAGGATTGAGTTTTTTGGATCTTGGCAGCAATATATTTTCTGGGTTGGCTCCATTTGAAGCTCTTGGATTACAAAACATGAGTTACTTCAATGCATCTTATAATCAGTTTCATGGGGAGATTCCTGAGATTGGGACTTGCAGTGAGGGACTAGAATTCTTTGATGCTTCCAACAATGATTTTGATGGAGAGATCCCATTGAGCGTTACAAACTGCAGAAACCTTAAAGTTCTCCACCTGGGGTCTAACAGGCTAAATGGGAGCATCCCACCCGGGATTGCGGATTTGAAAAGTCTCAGGGTGCTTAATTTGAGCAATAATTTGATTGATGGGACAATCCCTGCAGGGTTTGGAGGCATTGAGCTGCTTTTGGTTTTGGATTTGCATAATCTTCACCTCAATGGCGAATTCCCTACAGATATATGCAATTCAATGACACTCCGTGAATTGTAAGTCTAATTATCATCTCATTGTCCCTTATTTTCTATCAGCATTCTGTTGATGCAAACTTAACATTTCTGATCTTTTTGTTGCAGGGATCTTTCTGGTAACGATTTAAGTGGAGAAATTCCCAATACACTTTACAATATGTCCTGGTTAGAAGCTCTTGACTTTCATCAAAACCAATTCAATGGTAGTATACCAGATACTATTGGAAACTTATCAAACCTCGTCCTTCTTGACCTCTCACAAAATAACTTTTCAGGGCCAATCCCATTTTCTCTTGGAAATTTAGCAAACTTGACACGGTTTAATCTCTCCTCCAACAGCCTTTCTGGTCAAATTCCTTTGGTACCAAAATTACAGTCTTTCACTGCATCTTCGTACCTGAACAATTCCGGGCTCTGCGGTGCTCCTTTGGATATTTCTTGCTCAGGCATAGGCACGGCATCAACATCAAAGAAAAGAAAAGTGCTCGGTACTTCTGTCATTATAGCAATTGTTGCTGCTGCATTGATCCTTACTGGGGTTTGCGTGGTATCAATCATGAACATTAGAGCACACAGTAGGAGAAGAGAAGATGAGCCAATGGTTGTTGAGAGCACACCTTTGGGTTCAACAGAGTCTGGTGTTATTATTGGGAAGTTGGTTCTGTTCAGCAAGACTCTGCCCACAAAATATGAAGATTGGGAGGCTGGTACCAAAGCTTTGCTTGATAAGGAATGCTTGATAGGTGGTGGATCAATTGGAACAGTCTATAGAACTAATTTTGAAGGAGGGATTTCAATTGCAGTGAAGAAACTTGAGACTCTGGGAAGAATCAGAAGCCAAGATGAATTTGAGCAAGAAATTGGACGGTTAGGTAACCTTCGACATCCCAATTTGGTTTCTTTTCAAGGTTATTACTGGTCCTCAACAATGCAGTTAATTTTATCTGAATTTGTTTCAAATGGTAATCTATATGATAATTTACATGGACTTGATTATCCAGGCACCAGTACTGGTGTTGGGAATAGCGAATTGTACTGGTCTAGGAGGTTCCAGATTGCTCTTGGAACTGCAAGAGCACTTTCTTACCTTCATCATGATTGTAAACCACCAATTCTCCATCTCAACCTAAAGTCTACTAATATACTCTTGGATGAAAACTATGAAGCCAAGTTGTCTGATTATGGTCTAGGGCGGCTGCTACCTATTTTAGACAATTATGGTTTAACCAAGTTCCATAATGCAGTGGGGTATGTTGCACCAGAGTTGGCTCAAAGTCTAAGATTGAGTGAGAAATGTGATGTGTATAGTTTTGGAGTGATTCTTTTAGAGCTGGTTACTGGGAGGAAACCAGTGGAGAGTCCATCAGCGAATGAGGTAGTCATTTTGTGTGAATATGTTCGTAGTTTATTGGAGACAGGATATGCTTCAGATTGCTTTGACAGAAGTTTACGAGGTTTTTCAGAGAATGAGTTGATTCAGGTTATGAAATTAGGTTTGATTTGCACATCTGAGGTTCCTTCAAGAAGGCCAAGCATGGCTGAGGTTGTCCAGGTCCTTGAGTCCATAAGATCTGGAGGGGAATCCTCATAGTTATGTAGACAGCTTTAGTTGGTTTTCTTGGACCACCTCAGAGTTGAATTAACTGTCCATTTCGATCAAAGTAGTCTAGCTGGAAGGTGGTGTGGATTAGCTGTGCAGAGAAAATGGAGTTCATATTTAGGGTGAAGGAAAAAAATAGAAAATCATTCTTTTTGATTCATTTTTGGAATTACCATTATTAAATTGTTCCCGACATGTGTATCATTTTGCAATAAAATTTTTCATTTTTTTTTTCATTCATGTGCTCACAAATAATGAAAGTACAAAGACTAACTGTACTATAATACATTTAAATATTTTGTTGCTTCTCCTCCACATGGGACCTTGCTGAACAACTTATTTCCAGAAATTTTACATTTTCATAATCAAGCTTGAAGGCTGCTCCTCTTTAAGCTTCGCGAGTCATCTCGCAATTTACAACCTTTACTTGATATTCTATAGTAATGAGCATGGAATTATTGCTCTATCTACTATTTCTGACCGAGTAAAATGATTGTCTTAAATCCAGAATCAAGAGATGAGTCTCTATCGAGAAACAGAATTCTGTTGTCTGATGGTGGTTAGATTGGTATCAACAAAAAAATCAAAGCAGATGCAAAGTTCTGCAATGATTGTCAAGTCAGGACCATCTCTGCCTCAAATCCAAAGTACAAGTAGGACAGGATTTGCAAAAAGATTGAAATAATGTTATTATAAAATTCGCATATATTTGATATGATACATTGAAAGAATTATTGGAATAGAAGAGGAAAAGGAGAGACGCCTATTCTTAGCATCAATGATTTACAAAACAAAAACAGTAGATGGACCTTCTATATACTGCTATTGTCCAAAACCATTATTAAACTATCTCTACCAAAACTTCCCTCTACGCTATCTAACTATTTTGAGTGACCTGACAATTTCACTTGTGAGATTTACACACGTCAACAATTTTCTGAATTCGGTCCATAACCACAGGAATATCTCTTTCAGCCAAGGTAGTATAACAGAATCCAAACCATCCAGGTTCAATACAGTGACAAGAAGATCCAGGAGTTGCATTTAGCTTAGCTGAATTCAACAATTTGTCCCAAAGATCAAGCTCCCCTTTTTCACTGTAAGAGCTGATCAACTCACTCATGTCAGCCCAACAGTAGCAACCCCCATTGCCTTTTATGCATTTGATGCCCAGTTGCTTTAATCCTGCTGCAAACGCTGTGTACATCTTTTGCAACCTATCCCTGTTCATCTGAATGAAATTTTGAACAAATTTTGTATCTGAAAGCATGGAGATCAGTAGATGTTGGATTGGAGCTGAAACAGGTGAGAACCTTATGAGCTTTTTTGCAGTAGCCAGAACATCAGCATTGGAGGAGTAGATAACACCCACTCTAAACCCTGGTAGAGACAGATCTTCTGATAGACCATAAACTATATGTGCTCTGTTCCGATCCGAATCTTCTAAATCCATGAGTTCTGCTAAGCTCACAAACTCTTCATTTCCATGAGAGGAGCCAGCCAATGTTTCATTACAAATTATATGCATGTTCTTTTCCCTGGCGAAGTCCAGAAGGTTATAAAGGGTTTCTCGATTAAGCATATTGCCTACAGGATTTGAGGGGTTTGAAATTATCATTCCACGAACTTTAATGCCCCGTTTCTTCGCCTGGTTGAATGCTCGATCAAGTGCTGTTATACTTGTAGCGAAGTTGTCTGCACTACGACAGGGAACGGGTATTATATCCACCCCTGTTCGCCATTTTACATCCCTATCAAATCTGCATATTACATTTGAACTTCAATCTTTGACAGGATTATCAGATTACTTGAATGATTTTGAAAATAGATAAATGAACAATTACCCTGGCCAATATGGTGTTGGAACTAGAAAAGCATTTCCAGCATCCGCCAAACAGAAACTAAGTATTTCAATTGCAGGAGCTGCACCTGCTGTCAACATGATTTGTGAGGGGTTGAAGCAAACTTCATTTCCCACAATCTGGGACAAAAATTCTGCCAATGCCTGCAGGAAAATTGCGGTTGAAGAAAAGGCTACATGCATTGCTGATCATGTGCTACATAGCAATGCTATGAAGTAAACCAAGCACCATGATCTTTACTTTTAGCAATGACAAAAACCAACCACCCTAAGTAAAAAGGTTAACTTACCAAAAAAAGTGTACAAGATAAATAAAAAATTCTTTTCAACTTTTTAACCATTGAATTTGTGTTAAATAATTTTATAAAAAAATATGTTAAAGATGATCCAACATCTAAAAATGTTAAGAACATTTATGCTCCGAAATTTAATATTTACAAACAGTAACAATTGACAAAATTCACATTCAACGAGTGGTTTGCCATGAAAACCATAGTAAATTCTGGTGGATAGGAAGTCGAAACCTTTTGTCATTAAAAAAAAAAAACCAAAGTTGCAAATAATGTGTAATAAAATAAATTTTACTAACACTTAAACAGGACCATAACCATCATAAAGCACACTATGATTACTAAAAGGGTGATTAGAAAAATTACCACTTTTAACTTCACTGATCCATCAAAAGGCTGGTAAGTGGCAATCCCACTAATGCTCAACTCCTCTTCATCACCACCAACACCCAGTAATGCTCCCCTTGCATTCTCAACTAGCCACTCCTTCACCAAATCCACATTTAACTATACCAAAAAAAAAACATATAAAAATATGAACTTTAACACACCATCAGAACATTACTATATCGGGCTAGAAGCCCAACTAACAGAAAAGAAGCTTACTTTGTTCTCAGGTAAGCCAACTTGAATAACTCCATTCGGGTTACCCATTTCATTATATGGATTTTCCAAAACTTTCTTCAACCCAACATAAAATATCGACTCCTCACTCTTCACCAGCCCGTTAACCCTACCCGATACACTAGCGGGTCGACTCGGACTTCTCTGGAAAATAAAGCTCCGAGAAGAAGACCGATGACACCCAGAAAGCTCATTTAGCTGCCCGTCAGACCCAGATGGAGATGGTATCATTTGAGACTGAGAATTCGGGTCATCGGGCTGCTGTTGCTGTTGTTGGTCTTCATCATCATTACGGTACCGTTTTAAGTATAGCTGAAGAAAGTAAAACAGAGCACATGGTATAACTGAGCCTAAAAAAAGACCACCTCTTCCTTGAACTACTCCTTGTAACGGTACTATTATTCTCATGGCGGTGGTTCCTCCACTTGGCGGTGCTGTTGTGTTGTTTTCGGCTTGGCTCCGAGTCTGAAAGAACCGGGTCCGGGTCATTTTCTAAACATGAGGAACGTGGAATAAAAAAGGTTGGTGCTTTTCAGGTTAAAACAGCCGTCTACGGTGGTTCTGGTGGTGGGGGAGTTTTTTTCAGTGGAGAAATGTCCAGAGTGGAGCTTCTGACTTTGTGGTTTTTCTTTCTTTTTTTGAATTTTTTGGTTTCTATTTGTGCATAGTTTTTTTTTAATTATGACATTGTTTTTTGTTTTTTCGATAAATAAAACTTGAAAAAAATTGTATGCCGTTCCTTGTTTGATGGCGGGATTGGGAATTTTGGGATCTTGTAGTTGAGATTTATTTTTACTATATATTACTGTGTTTATTTGGACGCCAATTTTGGCGCCAATTAGAATTAGTTGGAGTACCGCTGCTGCATAGTATTATTGTATCTGAATTAATTTGGCTCAGAACATTATTTCACTCTTAAATTTTACATGTTTAACTTATTACATTTATGAACTTTAAAATTAACATAGTAAATATATAAAGTATCAATTTTTACTTATTATGCACCAAAATTAATCTCAATTAACCTATTATATATATAAAGTTTAATTTTTTTTATCCATCACATTGAATTTACAGCTATAAAAATTACATTGATATGAAAAAACAATGAATTAAACTACGTGAAATACTACTAATAAAAATGAAGTGAAATTTGTACAAAAGTAATATAATTTTGCTTAATTAGTATTTGATAGGTAAAAAAATAAAACTTTATAAGTGTAATAAGATAATCATAAGTGTAATAAGATAATCATAAAGTTGAGGAGTGTAATAGGTCAATCATATAAAATTTAAGGATGAAAGTAAGTATTTGGGCAATTAATTTCATTACGGTTCAAATCCATTTCACTGTATTTATCTTTGTAAAGGTAGAGTTATCTATACATTATTTTGTTTCGATCAATGAAAAATCCAAAATAATTGGCTATGGTTTCTATTGTAATTGCAGCCACATCAATCAAAGAAGCTGTATTGATTTATTCTTGACCATAATAATATTCATTTGAAAATTGGAAGAGGAAAAAAAATCATATAGGAGTCTCCTCTCCAATAATAGGCAGAATCTGCCCACAATTGGCAGCAAGGACCATCCTTAATTTCCATTGTCACTTGAAGACAACACCCCCATTTTGTCATTTATTTTGTCTGTCATAGCAGCAATAAGATTGAGTGTAGAATTTTAGTAAAGTTTGCAACATAATTTTAGAGCCCTTGATGCCATCATGTATCCGTTGCTAAATCAATAATGGGATCACATAGTTGATACCTGAATAAAATTTCTCGTTCAGAGAAAATTAAATTATCATGTTTATTAAAAGCTTGATAAATGATTTGGGCATGCAGAGATAATGTATGTATATTATTCTATGTTCAAAAAAATTGTGTAGTTTCATTAAAAAAAAAGGGAAATTTGTAAAAGTCCATAATAGCGCTATTTTAATTGTTGACATCTGTACTTAAACACGTTGATTTATTAATTGAACTGTCTAATTTTTAGTTAAGGAATAAAAACGGTTATATATTTATTCTGCAATCTTCTCTCTCTTAAAAAAACACAACATTCCTGCACACGATTCAAAAAATGAAATTTCTCTCTCTAAAAAACCTCTCAAGATGATGAAGAAACTCATCAATCTCGTCATTTTTTCTCATTGCAGCTGATAAAAAGGACATATTCCCGTCAAAAACAACAAGAAACAATACAGATCTCACAAAACAACAAAGAAAATAAAAAAAAAGGTAATATTAGCCAAATATTGAAATATATTACTTCATAATTATATTTCTCTAATACATTAGCTATTTTATGACCTCTTTTTATTTATTTAATTCTCCTACTAATCGATTTTACATCTGCATTAATTTTCTAAAAATTTCAATCATGAGACATAAAGAAACAATTATGAAACTTTTATAACACATTTAAAATAGAATATTTCATAATAATATCATAATTGTTTCAATGAATAATAAAATTAATTTTGTCAATAAATTTTAATGATTGTTTCATATTTGATTCATAACTATTTATAAAATATTTTTAAAAATACAACATTTACATAGACTGATTCATAATAATTTCATAATTGTTTCTCCTACTAAAGAAGTTTATATCTACATTGATTCTCTGACAATTTCAATCATGAGACATAAAGAAACAATTATAACACTATTATGATACATTTAAAATAGAATATTTCATAATAATATCATAATTGTTTCAATGAATAATTAAATTAATTTTGTCAACAAATTTTAATGATTGTTTCATATTTCATTCATAACTGTTTATAAATAGTTTTTACAAATTCAACATCTACATAGAATGTTTCATATTAATTTCATAATTGTGTCTAATACTGCTTTCTGAATCTTTTTCATATATTTTCATGAAAAAAATGTGTCATATTTGTTTCACAATTAATTAAATATTTGTTTCACATATATTTTACTATATCAAATTTATTGGCAAACAAAATTTAATTACAGGCATGGATCATATTATGGTATTGATACACTATGATAGACATTGGACACCTACTGGCAATTATATCGACTACAAAGTAACTAAAATTTTATTATCACCATGCTACACATTTTCATATCTAACAAATATAGTCATGCAACAAATGAAGCTGAAAATCCAAGATTACAGCATTGAAATAAGATATAAATTGAGAGAAAACTACTCGACAGTGACAACTAAAGACCAGCGAAGCATCCAATTCTACCTAGAACTCAAAAAAAAAAAAAACCTGATGATTTTGAAAATATCCAATATGTATCACATGTCACAAAAAAAATCCAATATTACATGAAACATCTTTAGCAACAAACAATTAAGACAGTGCAATCATCTCTCTCTACCAAAAATAACAAAGCCTAGATGAAGATCAGTGCTCAGCAATTGGCGTAATCGAATATGCAAATTTGCTATGTGAAGGTCAAGAAGAAGACATGAATCTAGAAGAATAAAGAAAAGAAGAAAGTATAAATTCCTTTAGGACCAAACTCGGTGAAGAATACAAAGATAAAGAAACACTTAAGAGATTGGTGAGCATATATGCTATAAAGGAACACTTCCAATATAAGGTAAAAAATAAAAAATAAAAAAAATTTAATTCATAATGGTTTCATGATTGTTTCATAATGATCTCATAATTATTTCTCATCGTTTTCTCAGACTTGCACATTTTTATTTCATAATGGTATCATGATTTTTTCTCATCTTTTCATTAAATTTTTCACAGACTTCCACATTTTTTTTTCATAATGGTTTCATGATTGTCTCTCGGACTAATGTAGGTCTTAAGGTCTTGTCAGAAATAGTACAAACTGAAATGTATTCATGACAAGTGTCCATGGAGCTTTTATGCATTGAGAAAAGACAGGACCCAAGCATTTGTTATAAGAAAGTTCAACAACTTATACACTTGTCCATTAGAATTAAGAATGGAAGATCATAGGAGAGCTATATCCACAGTAATTGTAGAAATCATAAAAGCAAAATACATGGATGTGAAAACTGTTTACACTCCAAATGATATTATGATGTCAAAGAAGATCACAGTATAGAAATCAATAATTAGAATGTATGGAGGAGTAAAGAAAAGGCAATTGAAATTGTGAGAGGGAAGTTAAGAGATTCATTTGCACTATTGCCAATCTACTTCCACATGGTAGAAAAAATAAATCCAGGTTCTATTGTTAGTCTAAAAATAAATGAAGATTCAGAATTTCTTTATGATTTTATGGCATTTGAAGCCTCAATAAAAGGATGGATACATTACATACCTTTTACAATAGTTGATGGAACTTTTCTAAAAGGATCATATGGAGGAACACTGATCTCAGCATCAACACAAGATGCAGAATGTAATAATATCTATTTTCTGTTTGATTTGTTTTTTAAAAACTCATTCTAATTATGATTCATATGTGTCTCGCAAAAGTTTCATATTTGTCTCATATGTATGTTTCATATGTGATGCATAAATGTTTCTTATGTGGTACAAAACCGTTTCTGATTCTGATTCATATGTCTCTCGTAAGTGTTTCATATTTGTCTCATAAAAGTTTCATATGTGATTCATAAATGTTTCTTATGTGGTACAAAATTGATTTTGATTCTGATTCTGATTTTGATTCATATGTGTCTCATAACTGTTTCATATATGTCTCATAAATGTTTCATATTTGATTAATAAACGTTTCTTATGTGGTACATAACTGTCTCTCTTCTTAATTGCTGAAGGAAAAATTTTCCCTTTAGCATTTGCAATAACAAATTCTGAAAAATGATGACTCATGGACGTGGTTCTTCAATAACTTGAGCATGGCATTCGAAACAAGAAATGATATGTGCATCGTCTCGGACAGATATGAAAGCACAAAAAATTAAATACAGAATGTCTACCAAAGCAAGGTTCATCATGGTTTATGTATGTTCCATATTGTAAATAACTTGAAGTCAAATTTCAAAAAGAACCAAAAGGCAATCAAAAATGAATTCAAGGCAGCTGCTAGAGCATA
>CANYLF010105275.1:0-16402 GCA_948193215.1 Bocquillonia castaneifolia
TTTACCACCTCCAACTTTTATTTCTTTCAATTACGCCCCTACTACTCATAATCACCAATGAATCAACCTCAATTAACAAAATCAACATACTAATAATGTCAATTAACCACTAATGCATATAATTAAATTTGGGGCTGTGACACTGGTTTGGTTTAAAACACTAAACTCAAGTCTCATTTAACTTATTTCGTAACATTTGTAAAGTAAATATTTAATATAACTTTTGACATTTAATATAAAAATTTTAATATTTTATTTTTTTTTAAATTAATATTTGGTATATTTTAATATTTAATATTTAAAATGATAACAAAGTATGAAAATATTCACTTTTATTTTATATATTATTAATTTTATGTGTATTTAAAATTTAAGGTATTTTTATATACTTTTTAAAATATTAAAAGTGTAATTAGTATAATATAACAAATTATAGAGAGTAAATAATAGTTTGACTAATATAATTTTTAATAGAGGGGGGATAAAATAGAATTCAGGGATGAAAAAATTGATTTTTAAAAACACATGAGGTAAAAAATAGAATAAACCAAACATCACATAGGGTAAAGAATAATTACCCAATAATGTAATGTATGTGAGAGCATGGCCATCCAACGTAGTAGGAAAAATCCTTAAAACACAACCGTCGGATCGTCTTTAATCTACTGGCGTAGATCTCTAGGTGCGTGTTCGCAATTACCAACGTTAATCCTGAAGGCGCTTACGTGGAAAATCCCGACCGGTACCGAAGTATGGCAGTTACAAGTTGACCCGTTCGAGTTGACTGGGTTTCAGACTCGGTTAAATTTTGCTCTAGTCTCCTCTAGTGCTTCTAATTTCCGACCAAAATAAATATAAATAAAGGAAACACTGATCACGTGTTGCACGTGACATGCCAAATGTACCATCATATGGACTTTTAATTTTTTTTACAATTAGATTCATCTCCTTCTTATTAACATGACACCATCCAATGCGTTATACTTAATTAAGGTTTAACGATTTGTTAATTTTTATTCATGTTATAGATACATTCAATCTCTCTAACCAAGACTGTTGATAGATTTGCATTAATTTCATTAACCAATACAAATTTTATTTTTTCAATTTTCTATGCATGTAGATTCTCAAATCACCAACCCATTTGATGAAATAAAATAAATAAATGTTCCACTTACTCCTCCATTCCAAAATAATAGAAATTTTTAGTTAATTTAGCATCTTAAAATAATAGATAATTTTTAAGATAAAACTATATATTTAAAATACCCTTATTTATCATATTGAAAATATTAATTTCAATTAAAAATACTTAATTAATAAATAATATTTTAGAATTCCGATTTTAGAAAAAATAATAATCTTACATTAAATTGTTAAATTTATTAATTCATATGTTTGTCCAAAACAGTCTATTATTTTGGGACGGAGGGAGTGAGTATATTATTATCATCTCAGATTTTGGATATTAGCCACGCAATTATTTGATGTTGTCACTTAAAGTGAGATAAAAAACAATCATTTAGAGATAAAGATTAATTTTAATTAATGTCTTAATCGGTCTCGACATTCTTAATTGTATTATGGCTTTCAAGCTTAGCTGTGTGATTAGATCATACACTAATAATAAACAGCATTGTTTAGCAGGCACAGCAGGAAGTCTTTTCTTCTTTGTCCTTTCCTACTTGAGTCTAAATATTCATATTTTTTAACATAATCTCATTTAACATGAATGGTAAAAAAATAAAAAGCAAAATTCATATAGCAAAGTTCATCTGATGTATTATACAGATATACATGAGTGGATCTTGCTCAATAATTTTTATACACTAAAAAAGCTAAGTTGATCTTGGCAAGAATCAGATGCAAAAACAATAAAAATATTGATTCAAATCAATTGCAAAACATCTTTTGATTACGGAGAGCTTCAAATGTTATTGGAAACAAACAGAAGAGAGAAAATAAGTTCGTGCAGAATCATAATTGAAAAAAGAAATCAGGCACAAAAACTGAGAGAAATACTTAGAAGAGATGACAAATAAGACCTGAAGGGTCATACCATACTTGTTAATTAGTCCAGAGTGAAAAAATCCTAATTCCACCAACCATCTTTTCAGGGAGTGGAACTAAAGCTCATTCATCATCCGGGTGGGTTCAATCTTGTTGGCCTACCAAATTCATGCACCTATCTGGCTTTCTCTTATCCTATGACAAGGTGCTTGGAAGTTTTGCAAATTGTTACTCTTAATACAGGCACAGCTTATAAAAATGAGTCAACCAAAATTAGGTTAGATTTATTACTTGATTTGGAAAAAATGCTAGTTGCCTAATACCTTTTAGCTGTGCCTCTCTGACTAGACAAATTCATGACAATCCTTCCCAACTCCATCAATCAGCCAAAAATAGCCAGTCCACAAAGCCATTCATTGCCAGTCGCATTCACATGCCCGTGTCAAGTCCAGCAAAATGTACTCACTGTATCAACAAGATTTTACTTCTCCTGCTGCATTAAGATGATAAGAAAGGGTAACAGTTTGATAGCCCTGGAGTTCCAGGCTCTAAACTTTTTATCCCTTGAATATGTATTAACTAATTTTATGAAAAATGTTAAAAGTAAATTCAACTATCGAAAGGGCTGCAGCATTGAAGCTCTAGGAGCATCAAAGGGCGACCCTGCAAAGCAAAAATACACATATCTTCAGTATTCCAGCTCAACCATAATCATTTGATCTTCCATTTGTCCAGAACTCAAGCAAGTTTGAGCAATGATTCTCAATAGTAAAGTTATTTGGAGAAGATGATAGTGTGCTTCTCCGTTACTGTTAGTCACCCTCTCCTCATCGTAATGGAAGTTTTGCCATCAAACACCAATTAAACAGAAACACAAATCAGTCCATTACTCCAGGATGCAATACCAACCCCATCGGTGGGAAGTAGAAAATATTTCAATGATACACATGAACAAAGAAATTATTCAGGTTAACACTTCTAAATCAGAGGATAGATTTAGAAGCACAGTTAACGAAGAGAGAGAGAGAGTGCAAGTAATCTATACAGATATAGGATGTTACACTTTGGACGGGTGAAAAAAGTTGTACACGTATTTCTCTTGTCAAAGTACCTGTGTTTATCTAAAGAGAGATGGGCAAACAGAGTTTCAGGTCCTGAAATAGCCACTAGTCCGGAAATTGCTCATAGTCCCCGTTTTCAGGAGATTGGTGAGATCCATGGCCTGTTCTCCCTGAAAAAGAAAAGACTGCATGTCAGCCTGTCTCTCTCCTAACTCATCTCTTCTATCTCTCTCCGATGGAAAATTCACCTGTCAATTCAAATGGAGCATTGACTCTAGCTTCTGGACCACTCCTCCAATCATGCATGCCCCGAGAATGAACCATAAAAGGAGATCCTCCAATAGCTTGATGATCATCATTTCCCCTGAATGGATTCCTTCCGGATGATTCAACTGGCGAACGGAAGCCAATGTTTGACATTGATGCCCCCACAACTGGTGAAGGCAACTTGCTGGTAGAAGCATCAACTTTTACTCCAGAGCCAGAATCCTTCTTGTTGTCAAGCAAAAATGTACCAACAATGACCTGTAGATAGCTTACTACTAAATTTTGGATATCACACTCATCCCATTAAAAGTATGGACAGAATTTGCACAACCACATCTCTCTCTCTCTCTCTCTCTCAGATACATATATAGCCTGAGCACACATGAGCATGTTTGGCATAGGAATTAAGATGTAATTTTTTTTTCCCATACAATAATATAAAGAAATACCTGAACAGGGCCACCAGCTATTAGAGGTCCACCAATCCCTCCTCCAACAATCTGGCCGTCTGTACTAGATAAACAAACACTGAGCCCTCCTGTTCTTCCTCCAATATCATTGCGCACATAAGACCCAGAGAGTGAAATGATCTCAAACCGACCCTGGTGCATGTGTGCAGAAAACAATTAACTTAGACAACACTCACTCACCATCTTGTATCTAAATCTTAAGCCAAGCTTACATTTTTGAATCACACCTTTCAGAACAAACAATGAGAACTAGATGAATTTATGTCCATTTTGCAAACATCAAATCGGGATTCAGGTTCAAGCAATGATATGCACTAAAAGAGGATAAAAGTCAAACCTTCCTTGAAGAACTAAAAATTAAATTTTTTTCTTTGTTTTCAGCAACATGTAAAATACACGTAATTTAGAATGTTCTCAAATTTCATGGCACACAGTTTCGTTTCCCATGTCTAGCTGGTCAGACTACAGGAACAGACTTTGATCATCTCAGAAATATTACGGAAGTTACAAACTAAGTTATCAATTTTTATGCTTTGGAGCCATCTAGATTTCTGCATTAGCAGCCCTATACCATGGATACATGCTTGACTTCGTATTTCTAAAAATGCATTCGTATTCTGCTTCTAGAGAATATTCCCAAACGAATTAACTTTCTGGAGTGTATGATGTAACGATATGTAGGGCATTTGAAATTGAGCATGACTTGTCAGTTAGAACACAAGCATACTTTTGAGGCAAATATTTTATTATATTATTTACCAAAAATAATCAGGAACAAAACCTCAGCAGCATGGTCTAACAAGTTCAAAAATATAAATAGTGAATAAATCTTGCATCTTGTCATTAACATAATTCTTTCTCTTGGTTGACAACAATATTCCTGCCAGAAAGGCTATAGGTTCTGAAATTTAGAGTAAACATTCTTGTAAAAAACTACCTCATATGTGATGCTGCCCCCTGATGTTGCTGGTTGGCGCAGGGATGCGTTTGAGATTGAACCAGATGCAGACAGAATACACATTTCACGCTTACTTTGTTGCAAAAATAGCACAATTTTCTGCGCTACATCCTGTTCAGCATCCACGAATTATGTTACCAAGGATCGAACAGAGATGATGGCTAATGCCAAATAAATGTGTCAAATTACCGAAATAAATGTGTTCATTTGCCATAAATGAACATCAAATAATTAAGGAAAAAAAAACATGCATTATGGAAAGTAAAGATTGTATCCACTAAGAAAAGAGGAAATGGGGAACAGAATAAAGGTAAAAACCAACCAGCCAGCCACAAGCAGCATGACAATCTAAAACATAAGTTGCAAATTAGCTATAATAGGAACTAAAAGTGTAACAGTGCAGAAATAATCCTAATTGTGTGGAAGTCAAAATATTTTCTTCCTCAGAATAGAAACCATGCACTCAGATTTTCCAGTCAGGTACTTATTCTCATATTTTCCATTAATAAATGATATCTGCTCTCTCTCCTATCTGAAACCTAAAATACTTTTTCGTCAATTCAGAAATTAGATACAAAAATCTGCATCTGTATCTGACAGCACAAGGTGATACAATAAAACCAGCTTGGAAGGAAATCATTCTGTGGCTAGAACTAGAAGTTCATTGAAGCTGGAACAAGATTTGCAAAAGGATTATAAATATTATTAGCTCTCCCAGACATTGGAGAGTTACCAATTTATATTTTGGCTTAATAGCTAGACTGATACAAACATTTCCTAGTTGTAGTCTGGCATTGCAGAACATTACTCGCCTTCTCCAAACTTCTTCAAGTACTCATTTTTTTTTCAATAGCAAAGATATAGGCTATCCAAAGGATCTATCTTCTAGAAAACAGAGTGGCAAAGGCCGATCTTCCAGCTATCTAGTAAATATAAGGAACAGACCATGTCAAGTAGTCATGATTGTCAGTCATACAAAAACAGAGGAAACTGCATTTTGCAGTCCTGATGCATTTTTTAGCAGCAAGCGTTATCAACCCAAATTAAAATTTTTAAACATAATATATCCACCCAAATCATAATATAGCATCATTCAACCTAATAACTAAATTATTTGAATTTATATTCAAATAGCCAGTCAACAATAATAATAATTCTAATCAGTCCTTTCTTTAGAAGTTGATTTTGATCTGCAGTGCCATCAGTATCACAACCATGAAATTACAAGGAACCAGTCAATGAAAGTGATAATTACAATTAGTTCTTTCTTTAGCAAGTGATTTCAATTTTCCAATGTCATCACAGCCATGAAAGAACAAGATAATATATCATTTGTCACCATGCCATGATTCTTGGAGATGTGCAGTAAAAATGAACTGAAAATATCACAAATTTCAAGTTCCTATATGTTCTTGTTCTTGGACACAGACAGAAAATGGAAAGTGATATGAGATGATTACTTTGAACTTGCATAAGTGCATGTGTAAACCGAGTACCCCCAAAGAGTAGTTACAAATTTTACAAGGATTCTCCCAACACTAACTCAATGCCCTAAAGAACAAATCTAAGAATTTAAGAAACTGAATAGTAAGTATAAATGTAAGGCAGCATAAATACAACTCATCAACAAGTGTCACTGTTGGGACTGCATATCCAAATCTAAGTTACTTTTTTGAAGTAAATTTTAGAGCATCTGCATAACCACTAAATTTCAAGATAGTAAGTATAATGAACGAATGGCACATTAAAAGCTCTAAACAGAATGAAAATTATAGATAATAGATGCAAATATGTACAGAGTGATTGTAACCAGTTACCAACAATCATACTATCATCAAAGACTAGAAAGTTTTCATACCTCTCCAGCAGATAAAGATATAACATGTGGAGTAAAACCTTGCCCTGCATTACCTACAACAACCAATAAGCAGAAAACATAAGAGCACATTATGGACGCAGATGAGAATCATGAAACTAAAAAGATATTTGATCAGAGACGTAAGAGCACATGATGTTAGAAATGATAAAAGAACATCTAAGAATTTGACAAACAAATGGGAAAAAAAAGATGATGACAAAAGACAGTAAAACGTACTTAATTCGATGTCAAATGCCTAAAATTATCCAAATTCTATTCAAGTGTCTACTCTCTTCATACGACAGAAACGCTAAAAGATGTAACGTGACTGGTTGTCATTCAGGTTCATGAGAACCACAACAAAACGGTAACTTTTAACTTCCCAATTAAACTAGAAAAAGAAGAAACAATACAATCTTGAATCATGAAAAGAGAAATATACAAAAAAGATAAAATCTTTCCATGCTTTAGTACACAAATGTGCAATCTTGAAATAACAAAGAAATGCAACGTTATTGATTCAAGAAACCAACTTTAAAGCAAAGTAAAAGGGACCCACCAAGAGCAACCAACTGTTGAGACTTTCTAGAAGTAGAAGAACCCGAAAAAGACGGAGAAGAAGAACCACCACCGCCAGCAGCAGCTGCTGCAGCTTCTCTTCTTTCTCTAGCAGCTGAATTAGACGAAGACGACGCCGTTTTCTTCGCTGCTAAAGCTTGTTCCGGCGTTCCATACTTCCTTGGCCGACCACGCCTCCTTCTTGCTTGCTCTACCGGTGCACTACTCACAGCTGCCGTTGATGGCCCTACTGAGTGTGGATACACCATATGGGCCCCTCCCCCACCCCCAGTATCATGGGGTAGCGGTGGTGGAAGAAGACCATTTGTCGGAGAAGCAGTGGTGGCCGGAGTAGAGCCGGTGGTGTCCGTGAAAAAGGAGGAAGTGAGGTGGTGGTGTGGATGGTGGTGGTGGTGGTGATGGGATTCGTTAGGTTCCATTTGTAATAGTGAGAGAGAAAAGATATTTTTTTCGAATTTTTATTTTTTTTTTGGATTAGATTTTTATTTGTGATTTTTAATTTTTTAGGGTTTTTAATATTATTATTTATAAAGGTAGAGTCAGTTTAGCCGTTGGATAATGGGTTTGTTTGACTTCATGTATTTGCATTGAACAGACAGAGATTGTATCTCTTTTGTTTCTATGATCATCAGCCGTTGGATTTCTTTGATTCTGTGTAATTGGAGGATGATTTTCAGATTGACTTTCAACTGCAGTACTATCTCTTCATAAAAAAAAAAAACCTGTTTCTTTTAAATTAATTTAATTTAATGAAACTTCTTTTTTTGGTCATTCTTTGTAGTCCACGTGTACTTCATATTGGATTATTTGGCGGTTAACCCAATTAACGTTTTTGGTCTCTCAAATGTCTCTTTAGGCGACAAATCCATTTTGTACTGTAGAAATTATAGAATACGTAGGTATTTCATATCAGCGTCTGGTTTGGTATGACAAGCTAATCACACGTTGACACATGTATTCAAAAAATCATCATGTACAATAACTATTCATACATCCTATTTAAATAGAGAGAGAGAAAATAAAAAAATCATGCCCCTTATAAGTGATGGTCCAAATATCTTTATATTAGTGGATAGCCATTCCATCTCAGTATTTGATATGAAATAACGGTGTTAGGATATAATTTCTCATTTTAGGTTATTTTGCATTTTTTACCATCAGAACAAAAAAATTGCCATCAAATAGAAGAAATCCTCTCCTTCCTGTAACTATTTTTGGACAAACACGACAATTAAAGTTAAAAACTTTTGTATTTTCGATCAAACAAAAAAATTAAAATTAAAAATCTTAAATAAAATTATCAAGTTTTTTAAATTACTTTATTGATTGAAACTCTAAAAATCATTAATAGATAAAAGTTAAAATAAAATGGTGTATTTATAAATCACTCATAATTCCACCAGTCAACTTAAGTGAAAAATAAGAGCTAAGTTAAACTTTAAAAAAAAAATAGTGGTTGCTCATCTCTGTATTGCAACTCGCTCCAATAATTCAGATATTTTTAAATCAAACAATTTAGATAAATTTAGAAAATAGATAGATTAAACCATTATAGAATGACCCAATGACGAGTTAAAATGTGAATAAAAAAAAATCCCTATACAAAAAGAGTGTTTCACTTTTGGTCTTCTAAAGAGGGAGCGAGATGATGAAATGGATCGCAACACTTGAAGCTTTTTTCATGAAATCCAGCAGACATGTGTTTCTTTTTACGTCACACATTCATCCAGCTTTTTAGGTTTTCTTTTCATGATTTTTTTTTGCAGCATAATATTTCTTATTATGTCACACGTCCTATTTTGTTCATGTCATCTTCATGGTACAAATATGTTGCTTGTATTAAATCACGTAAAACTGCAAATTTAGATTTTGTGAAGAAAACCACAAGATCTGCTATATTTTAAGATTTCTTTGCATCATTCCTTTTTTTTTTTTTTGGAAAAAAAAATACTCATAATTATCATAGTGCATTTACTCGGCAGATTGAAGGGAAAAGTAGATGATTTATACTGAAAAACTATTAATACACAAGAGAAAGGTCAAAGGAAGGATGGACCGACATAGACAAAATGATGCACGTCCTAAATTAAGCTAATAACAAAATGCATTTCATTGAATACAAGAACATTTGGTAAAAATGATTCCAACTCAATTCCTAAATATTTCGATATCTGAATGAAGGTTTTGTTCAGCAAACCAACTGTGCAAAGTCTCTTTCCACATTCAGTTTAGAGTTCATCCTTGGATGCCTCGCCATTCGCGGTTTCACTAGTATGTGTAACATTATCCATGCTATTGTGTTCTTCCAACTGCAACCCAACATAAGAATAATGAACACAAGGATAATTCATAGCAGTAAATTCAGCATTGTTATTTCGAATAATAATCGTGCTCCTACGCACTCTCTTTTTAGGTGTATAGGAGGTAGACGACAATTATAAATTCATTTTGGAGATTAACAAACAATTTTCCTCAACAATATCATCTCTTGTTCTTTTGGTTTGGCAAAATGACACTGGCAAGCTTTCAGTAGCACTGGCATGGCATTCATTAACAATAGAATACAAACACCCATCAACATTCTCTTAAACCATTCAAATTCTTTAAAATGAGCTCACTTTCTAGGTGATATGCATTTTTTTTCCCCGTAACGTGACAAAGAAAAAGCTAGCATACAGATTTAGGTGTAATTTCAGTAAACAAAACCATTTTTCTGCTTGTGAAATCAAAAAGATAACAGGCATGTTTTACACTTTTCCCTTTTCCCTCTTCTAATGTTGATAAGCCAATACTATGCCCTATCTGGCACAATGTCATGAAATGCAGTATGTACACAACCGTTCATCCTGTTAAGTTACAGATTTAGTTTGTTGATCAACTCTTTTAGCAAAGGTACACATGAGAAAACTATGACTCAGACAAGGGATGGATATGTAAATCTTAAATTCCCAATTACATTGAACCTAAAACTTGCAAGGATGTCTTTGTGTTAATGGAGTAGATACAATGTGAAACAGATGTCTCTGAGGCACTGATTAAAGTTTATGATACTCCAGAAAAAAAATCATATCCATTCCAAATGTCAACAGACTAGAAGATAAAATCATTGCTTGTGTTAATAGATCTCACCTCTTTGCAAATTTCCTGGTGTTTTGCCAAAAGTTCATTATACTTTGTTTGCAAATCTGACATTTCAGCTTGCAGCTTTTCATACTCTGACAAACTCGGACCGCCTAATTTTTGTTGAATAAATCTATGAAAACAGAAATCTGTTTAGCTTCACAAGCAAGCATTGAATTGGGTGTGACTACTGTTGATAGGAAAACCAAATCAATAAATTAAATAAATAAATACTAATAATTAAACAAGAAAAGTAAAAATACATCTATGCATAGACATACCAAGTCTAACACAAGGCTGGCTATCAACCAAGCCAATCAACAAAATTTACCAAACCTACCAAATAGCTGATATGGATGTAGAAACCTGGGGCCAAATCAATTGAGTTTCCTTTTATTAATTTCAAATGGACACTCCTGAGAATCCTTCAATTTGGGATGTATTTTTCATTACATTTCTTTGATTTGAGATGCAATTAAGTACCCTATCTATCACATGAATATGGACCAAAACAATTAAAACTCAACATGCCTATTAAAGAGCTGACATGAAAGGGAAATCGCGAGGACCGAACAAACATTGACATTTTCTTGTTATTAATTGGCTTCAGAAGCTTCAGTCTCACAAAACAAAGGCCTAACATAGCAGCACAAGATCCTTAATTTTGTCGTGAAAAGAAGGAAAAAAAAAGAACCAAATGCAATCAAGGAACCTATAAACAACAATTACATAACTTGGATGGGTAGATTGTGAGGCTCGAAAGGGAATATCAACAAAAATAACAGGAATCCTCAAAGGGAAATTGGTAGGTAAATAAAATTTTGCAATTTAGAGAGATAAACAAAGAGTAATTATTTATACTCAAATTCCTACAATAGTCACTTGTTGGCAAACACATTAATTACTTAATGATATCCAAAGAAATGAAGACTTACTCAAGGGCAGAGGAAGGCTTCTCATTTTGCTCATACAACGCAACCAGAACTACACAAAGAATTTAACCACCACCAAAAATTATGAAGAGAACAAAACTTTCTTCAAAAAGAAATGCAAAAAAGAAGAAAGCAGAAACCTTTAGTGAGAGCATCAAGAACTCCACCAGACTCAAGATACTTCCTAAAAGCTTCCTTCTTTGCCTCTTTTTCCTGCTTAAAATAAAAGCAAACAAAAATGGGCAGTCATACTGGAAGTCCAAAATGCAAGATATTTGTAATAAACAGCAAGTGATTGTTAAACAAAGTTAGAGTCTTTGAGAATAAAAAGATTAAGCATTTGCATAACTGCAAATTACCTCTTTGTAACGCATCATGATCTAATTGTTACAGCTACTTCTTCTGTTAGTTAAGTTTCCTCTTCAAATAGTTTGTATATTAACTCATCATCCTGCAAAATTTGATGGGTAGTGAAGAAAAAAATGGTTTTTTAATCTTCTTGATGATTGCACAGAGAATGGTGGGCCTCTTTGATTACAATGTGACAATGTACGAGCCAGCTTTCAGTATCCAGCCCACACGCACTTCCATTACAGGTCAACAACCACTCCTTTTCTTTATTATTGTTTATAAATTAGCTCTGGTAATCAGTCATTTTACACAATGGATTTCAGGTGAGAATATAGAGTTAATTGATTTCTTTTATGTCTGTCAACCACTAATGCTCATCAGCACTTGCCGTGTCTTCAAGAATCATTTCTCTTGAAGCAAGTTCATTTCTTTATGTTTTTGGTTATATTTAGATTCAAGCCTTCTCATCACCAACTTCAACTTTGTTTCTTAAGAATGATATATTTCGGTTGGCATTTTCTATTGTTACTTTGCCAATTTACGCATCTCAGAAACCGAGTGAGCACTATAATTTAACAATGGTCTTCTTGCACACAAGCCGATCTTTAGATCAAGAATGAGCTGAAAAGTATCAAACTAACACTTCCAATGCCTAATTACGGCAAGCTCAATACAATCCCTTTTATAAACTTCAGAATCAGAGATGCAATCAGGATGAAACTTGTATTGCCTTCTCTCAAGACTGTTGGTACAAGAACAAAAAATTGCACAGCAGTAAGTACATGATGGTACATCCAACTGATTCAGCAGTTGCAGGGTAATACCCAAACTGTAACATGGGGGTTAGTCGCGACCAAGTAATATGAATTTGGAAGGTAGCTCAAGTGCCTGGATGGAGACGATCAAACAAAGGAGCTGCTTTCTTTCAATTCCTCACGATGACCACCACACAGAAACTATCAAAAGTGGAAGCACCATCATCAAACCATAATTCACAACTGAATCAACGTCATCAATACTTTCAATCTTTGTATTAACTCTGCTCCACATTCGTGTAAAAGGGCAACCCTGCAGCAAGTCTCTCAGATGTTTAGGCACAATCATGCATAAAACAATCCAAACAGAATTTTATAGATGGGACATGAGGGAATTACCTCTCTTGCTACATCCCTAGTGTAATCCTCAACATTTGAATTTATCAAGGTCCTTCTTTCACCACAGTCAACTGATTCCTTCAAAGGTGATGTAATTTCAACTTTCTCTTTGTTATTTCTTTTATGGATTCTATAAGCAGAATCAGTATGTACAGTTTCCATCACAGAGCCAAAAAAGTTTGTCACAGGTACCTACCCAAGATAGAGGACAAATAATGAAGAATATGTAAGAGCTGGCTGCAAAATTTTGCACTATAAATCAGCTAAAAGAACAAAGACATTGAATTGGTTTTGCTACAAACATGTCGAACAGACTTTGGCTGTATTTGGTTTGACTAAGAAGATGGTGCAAACACTTCATATGCGTACATGTACTTCAACCAGATTAAAATAGCCCTAGAATCTGTGTTCTTAGAATATATACCAAATACTCAAAAGTAGTAACTTGCAACAGAAAATGCAATTTCAAGAAATATTTATTAGCAGAAAGATTCATGGGCAGTTAATTGCAGCCTACTATAGGATGACTACACTTGTGCTGAGAGTAAAATAAGCATCCCATCTCAAATTGACAGTGCAAGATTTGTAGTTGAGCGCTTAATACCTGCTCCAGACGACGTTGGTATAGATCTGTTCGATAATATGCAGTTGACATCAGTGTATTTGGATCATAGGAAGAAAAAAGCCTGCAAAAGAAAAAATAATCAGACAAAGTTTATAATTCTTGTAAATATGATTTGAGAGTAAACGAGACATAATTCAGCAAGCACAGGTTAATTAACCAGAAGCATACATTGATTTTTCATTTTTGTCTTCTCAATATGTATGAATAATTGAAACAAATATTCTAACAAACATGGCTGTTGCACACCAAAAACAAAAACATGCTGCAGGAGTAACAATGTAGTAACATTGACCCTTAAAGTTACCTGATCAATGAGGAATTATCATACATGTTTAGCTTCTCAAAGAATGCAAGGGTGTAGAATGTAAAACGGTCCACAACAGAAACACCAACCTTTACAAAATATCAGAAAATATGTTAAAATACGGAACATAAAAACCTGGAAGTGAAGCAAAATCAAACAAAAAATGACGAGATGGATAGCAGTAATTTTCAAATAGTCATAACTAATGGTTACACAAAATGGGAAATGCAAATAATCCGCACTCACATCAGAGTCCAAGTGATGCGAGTATGAGTTCTCTCCTTTCATGCTGCTTCCAATAGCCAAAACACCAGGTGAGTTGAGCTGAAAGGAAATAGCTACTTGTGTCAGTATGGAAATCAACACTCTCATAAACTCTATATATTTGTCTCTTTAGAGCATCTCCAAAGGGCTCTGTAAAAGTGATTTTTTCTCTATTATATAGAGTTGAAATGAAAAATCACAATCCAATGGACTCTTTATTTTAGATAATAAAATTTGCAGAGTTGGTCTGACTCTATATAACTACAGCGCCAAAATAACTCTTTATTTCAATTATTTACTCTAGTAAAACTTTAAATATAGTATTTATCCTTTTTTTTTTTACTCTAGTAAAACTTTATATTTTTTTACGTACAGTAAAGCAAACAACTTTAAAAAGTTAAAAAATAAATTAAGAAAGATAATTTTAAAGAGTCTGTTGGTTTTAGATAAAAATCTAAACTCTTTAAATAAAAATATTCTCTTTAAATAAAAAATATGCTTTGTACTTTTAAAGAAAAGCATTGGAGATACTCATGGGTCATAGGCATGAGCCCAATTAAACAGAAAACATGTTGTCCTAATTTATTGTCAATTGAAAAGTTGATGTAAAGCGATTGAAATGATCATACTTTTATCACCAATTGAAAAGGTCATATTACACAATTTCATATTGGAAAATGAATTAGGTTTTGCAACATTATTTCATGAAAAGAATTAAATTAAGAAAAGAAGGGGGACAAAAAGATGATGGCATGGTGTCCACGTGAACAACATCATATGCAAAAGCAAACTAATCACCTGGTTGAATAAAGTGGCAGCTTGGCAAGTATCCACCATTATCAGCAGCTCCTTAAACCTAGATTTATCACATCAACCATGAAAATAAATGTTCTTCCTTTGTAGTAGACATTAACATTAATAAAAAGAACAGTTATATGGCCTAATAGTCCAGATATTGATCAAGATTTTTTTTCCTTTTCCCAAAGTATGGATCCTATAAAACTGTATTAGTCTGGTAACTATTTGCATCTCCAAGTAGAAGGATGCAGCCATAACAAGTTCAAGAAACACAAAAACAAGGAAATGATTGTCCTATCCAAAGAGTTTTTCCTTTGCATAAGGCCCATACAGAATTCCTCAAAGGAAAGAAGTAATATACACGAAGATAAAATAATGCAGACAAGAAATTAATCCCACCTGCGCTTTTCCTTCATTTGCTTCACAGCATCAGCTAAATCATGACTTTGGAGCTCTTCAGAGTCCTGAAATTTTAAGAATTCATCTCCACCATGTCCTGTCATATAGAGGAGAATGTGACTTCCTTCATCACTTAAAAGACGTTTTGATCTTGGAACAGCAGCAGCATGACGCCCCGTCAAAACCCGCAAAAAATTTTCAACTGTCACTTCATAACCTCGATAATCTACCTAAATCATTGCAGCTCAACAAATCAGGGTCTCCTAGGAAAAACAAAATTTTCACAAACCTTTCGGCTGCAATTTTGATTTGAATCAAGAAAACGTTCCTTCGGAATATACACACAATCAAATGTTTGGGCTGATAAATGGAATATTAAGAAAGAAAGTATATAATAAAAGACAAGAAACTGCGGTGTAACAATACATCGCAAGCATAAAGAAGATAATGGAAGCAACTGAAAGCTACAATTGAGCACATTGAATGCAAGTTTATTAGTTGCTCCATAGTACTAGATATTCTAAAACAAGCAAATATTTCAAACACAAAGCATTCAATGGTTCAACACATTAGTACACCATACTTCACCAAGTGATCCTAATGAGACATTTTTAACTAAACGAAGACCAAATTTTTCTAACATATAAAAGTCTAAAAGAAATCAAATCTCTATTACAAGGATACAGAGCAGAAAGCATGACTTTCAAATAGAAACACCATAGAAATATCAATAGAGTGCACGTGAAGCTTTAAAGGGACAAAACAAAAGGGCCAAACGGGAAACAAAAACTTACCTCAACATTATCTCCATACAAATTAAGCCAGTGATTTTCATTGTTGAAGACTTGGGCAGGGAATTTATTTCTAGCATTGCAAGCCATATCATCAGCCAACATAAGTATTATCCTCTCATCAGGTATCCCTAGTCGCTTAACTGTCCTGCAGAAACAGAAAACAAAGCAAAATGAACAAGTACAGTTAGAAAGAAAAGGAAAAAAAAAAAAGACTGAAACTTTAGTCCAAGAAAAAGAATTCTAACTCAAAACTGAAGTGCTTACCTATACAAGGATAAAGTATTAGCCATGTGTCTGTAATTAAACCTGAACAAAGAAAGTGACAAATCCAATTCCAAATTAACAACTTAGCCAAAACAACTGAAAATCAGAATGCCCATAAGGCCAAAAATCGAGAAAAGAGAACATTTTGGATAAAACTACTGACCCAAAAGGCCGAAAATCAAGAAAGATAAAAA
>CANYLF010105276.1:0-12196 GCA_948193215.1 Bocquillonia castaneifolia
AAAAAGATACAACTTTTCATATCAAACATGCAAAAAGACACAAACTTTATGCATAAAACATTAAAACATTGCAATTTTATACATTAACAAACAAAGACATAAACTTTTTATATCAACTCATTCAAAGATAACAACTTTTCAAGTTTAAACATAAAAAGATGAAACCTTTATGCATTAAAACTCAAAAAGAAATAATTTTTAGGCATTAAAACCCAAAAAGACATGACTTTAATGCTTCGAACATAAAAGAAACAATTTTTATGCAAAAAGACATGCAAAGAAATAATTTTTATGCAATTAAAACATGTTTATGACACCAAACAACTCAGATCTGAAATAAAAAAACACATGAACATGCAAAGGAAGCAACTTTCAACAATTATAATGCATGAACATGGCATATAATGACATTCAATCAACACAAACAAGCAAAAACATTATTTGAACATATAGAACAAAAAATTACAGTAAAGAAAAATGCATTAAAACATCATGTAAACCATGAAAACATGCAAACAATTATGGAGACATTATGAAAACAAAGATTAGAGTGCTTACCTTTCAAGGAATTGGATTGGAAGTGCTTGAGTACCCTCAGATCTGATTTGAGTGACTTTAGTTTTGGTTTTTTATTGATTAACAATTGCTGGAGTCTTCTTTGAATAGATTTGAAGCTTCAATACTCCTTTTGTATAGAAAAGATGACACCTTGGATGAGTTTTTGTGTGAAATAATGCCTAAATTAAGTGTTTTGTGCCATGAAGTGAACTTAGAGTGTTAGTATCATGAACTAAACCCTAAATTCGTATGTATGGTTGCCAACCCCCCAAAACCTAGTTTTAGACGTGTATTTGTAGCCGTAATAGCTTAAAACTTAAGCTAGGGTTACCATAATCACTTTCCTAATGAAATTCAATGACTTGAGCTTAAAGCAAAGGATATTTTGGTCAAAAAAGTCCTCCAGGGCTTTGGAACACATGTATGGCCCGTACAGGCCATTTCGGGCCGAAACAGGTTGAAAGCGGGCTTTTTATGCTGAAAATCATGTGACTAGCATTCATGGCCCAATGCCAGTCTATCTTTTGGCATTGAGTCTAATGCCAATCATATGAGTGGTGTTGGACCTAACTCCACTTTAAAGAGTGGCGTTGGGCCTCCAAACTTCATATTTTACAAAAACTTATAACTGAGAAAACGTGCAGAATGGCCTCAACTATCAACCCTCAAAATTTCAAGTCATTCTGATACTTATAAAGAAAGTTATGATGAAAACCATTTGAAAAATGCATAGTTTATGCTTAAAACAGAAGTTTTTAGGAAAGTCGTGCAACTGTAGGCTTAGAAAATGATTTGTATGCGTCTATGCAATCTCTAAAAAGTAATTATCAGCTCAATTCATGCTATTTAAAACATGAATAATCATCACTGGGCCTTCGAGCTGCTTCCATATTCCTGCATCAAAAATTAAGCTTTAACAGTTTGCCCTCGCTTTGTCGGAGGTTTGTAGTATTGTCCCATAATATGGAAAATGATGACAAAGATAATACACATAATTTTTGAAAAGAAATACATACCTCGACTTCGGTGTGTGAAGCTTAACCTTAGACCTCGGCTACCTTAGTTTAAATCCACGACCTTATTCGGCTATTAGGGTTTCATTCCAAATAAAGTTCTCAAAATTGGGAACAGGGTTTGCTTCTCGTAATATCGACCTTTAGCATTATAGGTTTTCAATAAAATAAACATCCGGCACTATCGGCCTTCAGCAGGGAATGCATCCGGCACTATCGGCCTTTAGCAGGGATAGCATTCGGCACTATCAGCCTTCTGCTAGAACAATATGAGGCACTATTGGCCTTCAACAAGGATAGCATTCAACACTATCAACCTTCTACAGAAAAGTATTAGGCACTATGGGCCTTCAACAAGGATAGCATCCGGCACTATAGGCCTTCTACTAGAATAGTATCAGGCACTATCGACCTTCAACAAGGATATCATCAGGCACTATCGGCCTTCTGCTAGAATAGTATCAAGCACTATCAGCCTTCTGCTAGAACAATTATCTTAAAAGAGATAGAGCTTAGACACTTACCTCAGCTGCTTATATTTTAATTTTGTTGAATCTTCTGGACTTCACTAAGGAATAGTATTGTCAAGATTTACTCCAAATGCTTTAAGAATCTCTATAATTCTCTATCATTCTCTGATAATCTTCTAAAATTTGCCCCCAATTGGACTTGGATTGTACTCGGACTTGCTTGCCCCCGAGTGCGATTTCTGATGTCTTCGTTATTAATGGCATTGACTTTAGTTGTGATTCATGTGCTTTTCTTTGTAGCTTTGACATTTTACCTGGCAGATGTATGCATGTCACACATGGATGCATGGAGCAAATTTATGCTTATTCTAGTGCTTGTCATGTGCTTGCATGTAACAGATATGAAAGCTAATGCATATTGTATGTTGTATGCATGAATTCTTATGCTAAAACTATGTCCTATAGGTGTATGATATGTTGTGGTCTATAACTATATGAAATACATGAAGTTATGGATATGGAATGTTGTGCACAGAATCCTCCTATATTCACGAAAATCTGTGAAGACCATCAAGATGTCTGTAGAAGCCAGTAAAGGACACGATGGCATTTTAAGGAGCTTTGTTGACTTGACTGATGTTGAGATCAACCCCTGAACTATAGATTTCATCCATGGTGGAAACTTGATAGTTGCTGCTGTGCTGGATCGGATTACACGGACCAAGGACCTGCCCCAGAGCATTTAGTACTGTGTTGGATGGTACAGGCCAAGGACTTGCCCCCAAGCATTTGTTCAAGAGCCGATTGATATGGTGAATTTCTCATACAAGCAGTTGTAGAGAATACACCCTTGTTGGTCTCATATCTGTCTCACTTTATTTGGTTGATGTTTTCTCTTCGAGCTTGAATGCAATGGCACTAATCACATGATAAGCAAATTTGACAAAAACTAAAAGTCAATCTTTATTCTTTTAAAAATGGTACAAAAGTGTACTTTACTTACTGCACAAGACATTATTGCTACTGTAAACCATCTCTTCGGGTTTTCAGAATTCATTTTCAAAAAAATTCAATTGATGGTAATGTTAATGAAAAAGCTGTTCAAAAACAAATCAGAGTGAAAATCATTTTTCTTGCACATTTGAATATGAATACAATCATCCCAACATTCTTACAGTTCTCATAAAAACTCTCTGGTGTTTAGGAAGTAGTGTTTACACTCAAGTCATGACATAAGAAGGTTCAACTATATGCTTGCCTTTTAATCACTAGTCCTCCGCTTGAATGTATTGGAAACACATATCTGAGGGTCTTTCATTTGGTTGTAACGGGGCTTAGGTAGGGTAGGATTTTAGAAGGAAAAAAAGGGTAAGTGCACTATAACTCCTAAACATCAACTTGTGAAGGAATGCATTCCAGCTTGCTTTATTTATCATCAGTATTCCAAAAATAGGGACTATATCAAGGATGCACATTGCTCTTACTTTCCTTTTTCACTTTATTTTTTTCATTTTCTTTTCAAATTTTTTTTTGTTCTCTTTTTAAGAACTTTTTTGCTCTTTCTTTTTCCTAATAATTTTTCATTTTCTTTTATCTTCATTTTCTCTTCTTTTTTTTTTTTGAGCAAGCGATCTATGCATCTCACAATTTCATTCATAACTTCTTGATAAAAGCTTTTCCAAGGAATATTCATGGACTAACCACTCACTTCACAAGTTTATTCAGTAGACTGGAGTTGCGAAACTTAGTGCACAAAAGGGTTAAAAAGGATAGGGAAGATTTTCAAGAAAGGCTCAATCGGGCTAATTAGTAAATTTGAAAGTCAAAGAAAAGGGAATTAAAGGCTCAACTTTGGCTTCCTAAAGGTGGATAGGGTGGGCTTTTAAGGTTAAGAGTTTATCCTAAAGTGCCCTCTTCATTTTCATATTTCCAATAATCGTGTGTATTTCAAATGTATACAAAGGCAAGTTCTAATGAACATTTCCTATGCAAGACACTTTCAAAAAGAAAAATGGAGCATGAAGTAATGAATGCTCATAAAGGCTCGAGCGCTCACAAGTTTTGGGACTATGTTGAGAATCCGATATTCATATGAAAATAAATGCATTTAAAATAGGGATTTAAAAGCGTGATCATTAACATTTACTTTGAAGCAGTCAATCTTAATTCAAATTTTGAAAACTTTTTTTTCTATTCTTTTTAGCATTAATATCAGGTGCAACAGGTATTTCCTATGTCTTGTGTACCAATTTTAAACAAACAATCATGAAGTGAAGTGAAGTCAAATAAGCTCATAATATTATTAATGAATTGCAATCGTGCTATTGAGAAAAACATTAACAAAATAAAGTGAAATAGATGTCTTCTCACTGACCGAAAGGGTCATTACTATGCTAAGCTACATGAGGCAAATCTTACACGCTTGATGAACACATGGATGCTCCAGTTTGGTGTGGTGATGCCCATTTACTCATCTGAGTCATAGTTTGAATCTCGCTCTCCAAGTCCTTCAAAAGCTTTTAGCAGGGGCTCATGCTTCATGGCTTCAATTTCCTCAACTTGAAGTCCATCATCATATAGTTCATCAAAGCCTCTTGGGTTCATCATTTGCAAGTTTTCCACCCAAGCTGCAAGGACATTTCAAACCACCATTCGGACTTGATCCTTTCAGAGGGCTTGTTCTTCATGAGGGCAGCTTTGTTTCTCCATCTAGTGAGGAATTCTAAGAAGGACTCCCTATCCTTTTGCTTTGTCATCTCCAAGTCTTGCAATGAGATTTCTAAGGTAGCATTATGAGAGAATTGCTCCCTAAAAGCCTCATTGAGAGCCTTCCAATTAGCTTGAGTAGCTGTTGATTGAGCATGGTACTAATCCAAAGCTACCCCTTCCAAAGAGAGTGGGAACAACCTAAGCTTCTGCTCAGCATTCGGAGGAGTGGCTGACATGATTGTGATGTATTGCTTAAGATGCATCCTTGGATCTCCAGCTTCGTTAAAGTTGGACACATCGGGCATTTTAAATTTGGGGGGAAGACCAGTTATGCCTTGAAGACCGAGGTTGTCAAAATCAAAGTCTTTGACTCTCACTAACTCCTGGAGCTTTTCCATCTTCTTAGTCAAGGCATTGATAGCCTTAAGCTCGGGCCTCTTTCTCTTCCTCACTAGAACTATTCTGGTCATCATTCCTACGGTCATCCCATTCTTTCAAGGCTTTCTTGATTCCATTCTCAACCATCTCTTGTAGAGCTTTCAAAAGGTCATCATTCAGTCAGGCCATGATGTCGGGGGAATTAGGAGCTTTTGGTGCACTTTCTTAGGAACTTCAAATGAGTCATGTACCTTGTCATGTTCAAGGTGTACTAGGAGGATCTATATTGCTACAGAACAGAGGGTTAGCATGCTATGACATGTGTATGCAGTGATGCATGTATGCGTGTATGCATGAATGCAAGCAACACATAGGAACACAAGTAGCAAACTTTAGTCAAACACACATACTACCAAGTGGTAGACCTTCTAACCTTATTTCTCCCACACACGTATTCACTTGGAAAGTCAACATTACTAAGAATTGGCTTGGGCTGTCACACCAATAAGGGATGCTATTACTGACGTAGCATGCACGTTTGCATACAAAGGAAGCTCTCAACATACAAACCAAATAATAAGTCATTACTACGACCTTATCCCATGTCTGTGTCTTAACAAACTCCCTTGATGTTCCCCTTGTTCTAGGGCAGTTTTAGCGTCAATCAGGTATAATTAGACTGACACACCAACATCCCTTTCTTGAAGGTAGTATTCAAAGTCATTCTTCTCAATTCTAAATGACCCTATGTTGTAAGGTTGCACTAGTTAGGTACAATTTGACTAGTGCTTCCTCCATAGGCGACAATTAGGCATTGAGTTAAAACAATAACACTAGACTTGGGCATTATAACGGCTTCATGGCATCACATAACAAAGCAATAATTTGGTAAGTCCCAATGGAATTTGCTACGGTCATTACATGTCTTCGGTCAGGTTCGACTAAGAAAAGGTTCCCATAGAAGGCGAATTCCCTTTAACCATCTCCCTCTTTCAAAAAAGGTTCAAGCGATGGTAGGACATTCAGCTATGAATTTCCCATTAACTATCACTTATTAACCATAACAAAGATGGTAAGCAATAGTAGGACAATTCCATTTATGAGTGGTAGTCACTCGTTTCGCCACCTATGAAGAGCTCTTGGAAATCATAGGCGACTTGACCAATGGTACCCGCGAGGTAGGGTGTTATAATGCAAGAATGAATGTAAAGGAATTAAAGTTTAGCATAATAAAAAGAGTATTGGTAATCACTTGAATCATAAGTCTGTCTGTCAAAGGTCCCCAGTTGAGTCATCAAACTGCAGACAGGGAGGTTTTGCCTCAAAGCCTGAGCCATGACAAGCAACTGCGACACTGTGTGTTCAGCTGCGGGGCTGAAGTGGTAGTCGCCACCCGAATCGGCATCGGGAATGTCTTACAAGGTGTACACCTCGATTCCTCTTAAGAATACACAAGGTGCATTGACCCCAGAGATTCAAGGATCCGACTTATCAATTTTTAGCATGTGATTCTTTACCCAATACTCTTAGTATTATACCAACCTTCATTCTTTCTAACAAAGCAATAAAAACATATAACAATTATAACCTACCTTTTACATACAAACATGCAAGAGTGAGTTTCTAATAAAAAATGAGAGTTAATTTTAATAATTACCAACCATTAATTAAGGTCAATTTGCATGCATAAGTCACAAAAGCACATAATACATCAACGTAAAAAAAACAACTAAGGTTTCTACTGTTTTAGACATAGAACGATTACCAAATAAGCATTATTAATCAATTTCATGCATGAAATCACCTAAATAATTACCAAAGAAAGTTTAGAAGCTTACCTCATCACTGCATTCCATGTGAAAGCTACTGTACGCAAGCAATGCCAGTAAAATAGCACAGAAGGAACAACAACAGAGACCAACGCCACTCAAGAGACTGGCGTTTGGGCCCAACGCCACTTACCCACAGGCATTTGGGCCCAATGCCACTTTCTTATAGGCGTTGGTGCTCAACGCCACTCGTAGTAGTGGCGTTGGTAGCCAGAAATAACCAGGATGCCAGAAAATAATAAAAATGGAATTTTCAGGTTTACCAAGCCCGAAAAACAACCAAACAATAATGAAAATGCATAAAACAGACATTAAAATACATCATAATGCATGAAACATGTCAAAACAACCTAGATCTAAACATGGTATGCATTAAAATACAAAAAGATACAACTTTTCATATCAAACATGCAAAAAGACACAAACTTTATGCATAAAACATTAAAACATTGCAATTCTATACATTAACAAACAAAGACATAAACTTTTTATATCAACTCATTCAAAGATAACAACTTTTCATGTTTAAACATAAAAAGATTTAACCTTTATGCATTAAAACTCAAAAAGAATTAATTTTCAGGCATTAAAATCCAAAAAGACATGACTTTAATGCTTAGAACACAAAAGAAATGATTTTTATGCAAAAAGACATGCAAAGAAACAATTTTTATGCAATTAAAACATGTTTATGACATCAAACAACTCAGATATGAAATAAAAAAAACACATGAACATGTAAAGGAAGCAACTTTCAACAATTATAATGCATGAACATGGCATATAATGACATTCAATCAATATAAACGTGCAAAAGCATTATTTGAACATATAGAATAGAAAATTACAGCAAAAAAAAATGCATTAAAACATTATGCAAACCATGAAAACATGCAAACAATTATGGAAATGTCATGAAAATAAAGATTAGAACGCTTACCTTTCAAGGAATTGGATTGGAAATGCTTGAGTACCCTCAGATCTGATTTGAGTGACTTTAGTATTGCTTTTTATTGATTAACAACTGTTGGAGCCTTCTTTGAATAGATTTGAAGCTTCAAAACACCTTTTGTATAGAAAAGATGACACCTTTGATCAGTTTTTATGTGAAAAGTTGACACCTTTGAAGTGTTTTGTGCCATGAAGTGAACTTAGAGTGTTAGTATCATGAACTAAACCCTAAATTCGTATGTATGGCTTCCAACCCCCCAAAACCTAGTTTTAGACGTGTATTTATAACCGTAATAGCTTAAACCTTAAGCTACGGTTGCCATAATCACTTTCCTAATGAAATTCAATGACTTGAGCTTAAAGCAATGGATATTTTGGTCAAAAGAGTGGCGTTGGGCCCAACTCCACTCAGAAGTGTGGTATTGGGCTCTTTTGGACCTCCAAACGTTAGATTTTGCAAAAACTTATAACTGAGAAAATGTGCAGAATGGCCTCAACTATCAACCCTCAAAATTTCAAGTCATTCTGATACTTGTAAAGAAAGTTATGATGAAAATTGTTTGAAAAATGCAAAGTTTATGCTTAAAATAGAAGTTTTTAGGAAAATCGTGCAACTATAGGCTTAGAAAATGATTTGAATGCATCTATTTAAAATATGAACAATCTTCACTGGGCCTCCAAGCCGCTTCCATATTCCTACATCAAAAATTAAGTGTTAACACTAGGGGTGCCTAAGAAGAAAAAGGGGGAGGAATCCCTCATGGAGAAGATATCCCCATTCCTCCCATTCATATTAGGGACTTGAGGCAAGAGGAGACCTCCCAATCAACCCTCATGGATATCTTAGCCTTTCTCAAAAGGATTGAGGACAAGCTTGAAGCCCAATAAGCATTTAGTAAGAAACTTGAGGTTCGTTTGGATGATTAAGATGAAGACTTAACCTTTCTCCATCAAGACCTTCAAGCCATTCACAATAATCTTGGCATGGACCCATATGGACCTAAGGACTTCTAGACCGATCTCTTGGCCTTAGTGTGTTTTATGTCCATGTTAGATTTCTTCATTTCTTGCATATCACTCATCACATCTTTTCTTGTTTTATCTCTTTGTTTCCATCTTAATCATATTGCTTATCTTATTTATGCATTATTGTATTCATTCATGCATTTGTAATGAATGAATTTTATGTTTTAATGAATATCCCATCCTTTTCAATTATTGCTCCTTTTGTATTCTTTATTAAATTGTGGTTTTGAGTTGACAAAGGGGGAGAAATCTCCTTGTTTTATGTTTTTCAAGACCTTACATAAGTTGAGGGGGAGCAATTCCATCAACTCACACACTTAACAGCATTGTTTTTTAAGTTTTTGAACTTAGTACTTATTTTGGTTGTCAAACTCAAAAAGGGGGAGATTGTTGGCCTTAGTGGCATCAATCCATCTTATTTTGAGTTTAACAACCTGAAATACCAAGAGGGGGGGGGGGGGGGGGTTAATTGGTATGGAATTAAAAATTTTTAGAGAGAATGGAGATGAAGTACAATGAACACACAAGGATTTTATAGTGGTTCGGACCCAACTTGTTCTACATCCACTCTCCCAAAGACCTCTTTAGGGTTCCACTAACTACAATAGTGATACAAGGGATTTCAAGGCTATCCCAAACCTTTACAATGAGTTTTACCCAAGGCTCGCTCACAAACCCTAGTGTTTCCAAGAGGCTAACACCAAACCTTTACAATGACTTTTACAAATGGCTAACTCACAACTAACCCTAGTGTTTCCCAACTCACGAAGAATTGACACTAGTACAATGGATAACTAATTCACTCGACCCAAGCAACAAATGTTCTAGAGTTCTAGCTATCCAAAATGAAACAAACAATTAATTACAAATGATTGAGAAATAAATTTACAAGAGTTTGGCTATCAAAGAATTAATGTTCTTGTTCTTAGAACATTTATGATGGGTATTTATAGCCAAAATACCAAAAACTAGTTGTTAGAAACAACCCCAAAGGTGTCTCTAATGTCTAGTTACTTTTGCATTTAATGCAATAAAATCTGTTAGATCACGGGCTCGAGATTGATGGTCATGGGTGCGATCCTTCCAACTGCTAGTTTTTTTGGAGACTTCCTTGAATGTTGTGGGGGTGAAATCTTCAATTGCGGGCGCAAAAATCACTGGGCAGAGGATGCCTTTGAGAATGGCTTTCTATTTGATCAAATCGCGGGGGTGATTTAGTGAATCGCGGGCGCGACATTAGTGACCAGAAAATCCTTCAAAAATGGGCGAGGGCGATTTAGTGAATCGCAGGCGCGACATCAGTGACCAGAAAATCCTTTAGAAATGGACTCTCTATTTCTCAAATCGTGAGGGTGATTTGACAAGTCACGGGCAGGACCTTAGGGTATAGAAGCCTTCCAAGTTTTCACCAAAAATCCTGGGGACGATATCCATTTCGCAGGCAAGATATGTCCCACGTTATGGGGGCGATCCTTATACCACGGGTGCGATTTAATACCACGGACGCGATTTACTGGAATAGTCCAAAAACTAGTTTGATAGAAAACCTACACACTTAGGAACTTTTTTAGACAAAGAAAAAGGTTGTTAAACTTAAAATAAGATGGATTGATGCCACTAAGGCCAACAATCTCCCCCTTTTTGAGTTTGACAACCAAAAAATATTTTCTAAGTTCAAAACTTAAGAACAAAGGAGTTATGTGTATGAGTTGATGGAATTGCTCCCCCTTAACTTGTGCAAGGTTATAAAAACAAAACAAGGTTAAAAACAAAACAAGGAGATTTCTCCCCCTTTGTCAACTCAAAAGCACAACATAAAATATAGAAGGAATAATAAAAGAAATAGATATAACATCCATCAAATATAAAATTCATTCATTAAATAATTATGAATGGATACAAGGGAATATAAAACAGATAACAATGATGTATTTGATGGAAACAAAGAGATGAAAAAGATAAAATATGATAATGCATGAGTGGAATATAATGGACATAGGACACTAAGGCCAAGTCTAGAAGTCATCATGGTCACAAGGATCCATCTCAAGCTTGGTATGAATGGCTTTAAGGTCTTGATAGAGAGAGGCTAAGTCTTCATCATGATCATCCAAGCGGACTTCTATCTTCTTGTTGAATGCCTCTTGGGCATCAAGCTTGTCCTCTAACCTCTTGAGAGAGGCTAGAATGTCCATGATGGGGTTTGAAGAGGTGGCTTCTTGTCTCAAATCCCTAATCTCAATAGGGGGAATATGAATAGGCACGCTAAGGGGGACTCCTTCCCCTTCCTCTCTAGAGCCAGCTCTAGACCCTTCCTTTCTTGCCTTCTCTTCTCTTTCTCTTTGTCTTGCCACCCTGTCCTCTCTTGCTTTGTCCTCTCTCTCCTTCAACCTGGTTTCCCTTTCTTCATCCGTGACACTACCCAAGTAGAAATAGGTGCCATTTTCTTGCTTCCTCACAATCTTGACTTTTTGGACAAAATAGTCAAGGTTCATAATCCCTAAGTCTATTGAAAACCCATGGGAAAGAGGGTAGGCTTGTGGTTTCAAGCAATCAAAGGAAAGAAAGTAGGCTATGTGGGTAATGAAGTATCCAACAACTATGGCGCCTGTCTTGGAATGTTAGATACGAAGGAGATGGTTTATGAAGAAGAATAAGGCTTGGATGGGTTCATTCTTGACTGCTCATTACCCTCCTTTTTGGAAAAAATGGAGTTTACTATGGCTTTGTGAAAAATGAAGAGGGGAAGAGTGTTTAGTCTTTTAGCTTGTGAATGTGAGGCTCTAAACCTAGGAGTGCAAGCTATTTCCCTCCAAAACTCTTGAATTTCCATTGAGGATTCATTGAATGTTGCTATACTGGTTGGAGAGAACCCAAAACACTCATCCATTTGTTGCTTTTTCATAGTAACCTTCTTCCCAAAAAGCTTGAAAGTCATAACATAGTATCCTAAGTCACCTCCAAGCCTTTTTGTAACAACCCGAATCTAACACATTGTAATACGGATTTATATATATAATGATAGTAATTAACCATCAAATAAAATCCAATTGAAAATTCCCTTTGAAAATAAATTTTTCTCTGAAAAGAGGGTTGCAACGATCGTTGTGAACAGTGCAACGATCGTTGTGAAATGTTCAATGATCGTTGTGGATGAACAGTGATCGTTGTAAAATACACGAAAATCAGCCAAAAATCCAGTAAGGTACACGAGCTCGTGGAAAAATGGCAACGAGCTCGTTGCAAATTAGCAACGATCGTT
>CANYLF010105443.1:0-13453 GCA_948193215.1 Bocquillonia castaneifolia
TAAGCTGAATAGCATTTTGAGATACGGTAGCATCACGCAAGTATTTTATGTTTCGGTCATTTTGATTAAAATTAGGAAACATGAAGGACAATGAACTTGCAAGAGGTAGAGAGTAGAAGAAAAAGAAAACGAAGATTGCCACGAAAAGAGTATGGATTTTATGAGAATGGAGAAGCTGGCAAGCCATGACAAGTGAATAGACAGACAGAGGAGAGAAGAATCAAAAGAGAAATAGGGTGAAAAGTTCGAAGACAGTTGGTTCAACTATATATGCTTGTCCTAAATAACCCTAGTATTTTCAGAAACGTGTGGCCTATTCTGAATTCATACTATGTTATTAATTTGTTGTCTCGGTCTCCTTGTGATGCTCAGATCATATGATACCATTAATTTCAATTTCTTGACTTAGTATATTGTTACCGTCAGTCAATTGACCACTCTATTTTTTTTTATAGTTATTTTCAACACTGATATCCCAAGTCCTTTGGATCAACACTAATCCATTTTTAGGAAACCGACGTCCAGCTGTGGCCCATTTGAGAAAGGCTCGAACTCGAAATCTCTCTTTGAAATCAGAAGGACTTTTCCATCTGTACTAACCTTTGCCAGTAACCATCACTATTTTATGAGCGGAAGACTATGACAAGAATTGGTAGAATACTTACGATTTCATACATCCTAATTAGTGAAAAAGTAAAAAACAATTTTAGATGAGTGGTTTAATTCATAATTTTCGAATTTAACTATTTGAAGAAACACTCATGGGCATGATTCAAGTTGGTAAAACACTTAAACTTGAAGGTTTTATGTTCAGAGGTCGAGAGTTCGATACTTATAATCGCATGAGAAAAGTGTGCTTCCAAAATGGAATTCATTCGATCCGGGATTAGTCGGTACTCAAAATGAGACTTTAATATCCATGATAATAAAAACTATTTGAATGAATCAGTATGATAGATATACTAGATCATATTATGAAATGAACCATTTTAACTGGTTTATTGTTGAGAAGTTCTTTTAACCATTTGGTGGCAGTTGGCACAAAAGACTTAGTTAATGCTAAGCCGACTTTATATTAATCTATCGTTCGGACGCAAGTTGATCATCAGTATTTTATAAGGTTTAATTATTGAGAAGTTCTGCTTATTTGTTCGATTTTTTTAATACTATATTTCTTCTCTGAACATGTAAACATCATAATTTTCTTTTTTTCCTTTTTATATAAAGATGACTGACATGGCTGAATACGTTTTCATTTGTTTAAACATTTGGACTAGAATGGGTACAAGATATAAAGGTGAATGTAACATTTTAAATAGTTTTTGGAGGCAAAAAGTATACGAGGGTGGTTTACTATTCGCCCAATCAAGGAAGACAAAAAGTTTAGGTGCGTGTGTGTTAGGTTGATGTCAATTTGCATTTGCCGTTTGCTTGACGCTTTACACACACTCTCTCTCTCTCTCTCTCTCTCTCTCTCTCTCTCTGTGCATACAACAGAAACATATATCATATGTGACATAATTGGACCTCACCCATCCAGCCACCACAATATTTGTATGACCTTAATCAATATGCCACCGTGCTTGATACCTATAGCAAAGAGTTTGAATTGATAATTGGACCTCACCCATCCAGCCACCACAATATTTTAAATCGATTCTCCTATAATTTTTTTTATTCAAAATTTCCCCTTTTATACGGTGTTATATTGTTTCTTTGAGTTAGATTTGATTTTGTTGGATGTGATGGATTTGGATGTGATTCTAGGAATGGACTGGTTGTCCCAGCATTATGCTACCTTGGATTGCAGAATGAAAGAAGTGATATTCAGAATGCCTGAATATGAAGAGTTTAAGTTTAAAGGTGAGAAATGTGTGATGCCTAAGAACTTGATTTCTGCAATTACAACTAGGAAGTTGCTTAGACGGGGATGTCAGGGATTTCTGGCAGTTGTCAGAGATACGACCTTGGAAGCAGATGATGTGAGTGATGTGCCAGTAGTATGTGAATATCCAGATGTATTTCCAGAAGAGTTACCAGGATTGCTACCTGACAGGGAGATTGAATTTGGCATTGATGTAGTTCGTGGAATCTATCCCATTTCTATACCACTATATAGGATGGCCCCACCTGAGTTGAAGGAGATGAAGGAGCAGTTACAGGAGTCACTTGACAAGGGTTTCATCAGACCCTGTATTTCTCCCTGGGGTGCACCCGTTTTGTTTGTAAAGAAGAAGGATGGTACACTTCAACTCTATATTGATTACAGAGAGTTGAACAAGGTGACAATCAAGAACAAGTATCTGCTTCCCCGAATAGATGACTTGTTTGATCAGCTGCAAGGTCCCCAATGTTTTTCCAAGATCGATCTGAGATCGCGTTATCATTAATTGAAGATTAGAGAAGGAGATATTTCTAAGACTGCATTCTAGACCAGATATGGTCACCATGAGTTTTTGGTTATGTCCTTTGGGTTGACTAATGCTCCAGCAGCCTTTATAGACTTGATGAACAGAGTGTTCAGACCATTTCTGGATCGGTTTGTAATTGTTTTCATTGATGATATCCTGGTCTATTCTAGAAGTATGGAAGAACATGAACAACATTTAAGAATGGTGTTGGAGACTTTAAGAAGGGAGCAGTTATATGCCAAATTCCCTAAATGTGAATTTTGGCTAGACAGTGTTACTTTCTTGGGGCACATGGTGTCCAAGGAAGGAATTCAGGTTGATCCAAAGAAGATTGAAGCCGTATTGGATTGGCTTAGACCAACCACAGTCACTGAGATTAGAAGTTTTCTAGGTTTGGCAGGCTACTATCGGAGATTTGTACAAGACTTTTCTCGAATAGCAGCACCACTAACACGGTTAACTCAAAAGAATGTCAAATTTGAATGGGATGAAGCTTGTGAAAATAGCTTATAGTTGCTAAAGGAAAGGTTGACTATAGCACCTGTGTTGATCTTACCTTCTGGAACTGATGGCTTTACTGTGTATTGTGATGCTTCAAGAGTGGGTCTAAGGTGTGTGTTGATGCAGAATGGGCGTGTAGTAGCTTATGCTTCTCGACAGTTGAAGAATCATGAAAGGAATTACCCTACCCACGATCTGGAATTAACAGCTATTGTGTTTACATTGAAGATTTTGAGGCATTATCTTTATGGTGTACCCTGTGAAATATATAATATTCATAAAAGCTTGAAGTATATATTTCAACAGAGTAACCTGAATATGAGGTAGACTAAATGGTTGGAGTTATTGAAGGATTATGATTGTTCGATCATGTATCGTACGGGTAAGGTGAATGTTGTGGAGGATGCTTTGAGTAGGAAGTCAGCTGAAAGTCTTGCTCATATCAGTGTAGGAAGGAGACCACTATACAAGGAGATTGATCAACTATTTGATCAAGGATTACAATGGTGGATGAATAGGCATGGATGTTTGATAGCGCAGTTCAGGATAAGATCTGTGTTTCTGGATAGGGTAAAAGCAACTCAATCACAGGATCTAGAATTATAGAAGATTCTATACCAGGTGTAATAAGGCACAACAGAAGAGTTTAGGCTAGATGGTAAAGGTATTTTGAGGATGGGCACTAGGGTGTGTGTACCTAAGGTTGATAACCTGCAGAAAGAGATTATGGAAGAAGCTCACCATACACGTTACAGTGTTCATCCAGGTACAACTAAAATGTACCATGATTTGAAAAAGCATGTACAGGTGGAGTGGGATGAAGAAGGATATAGTGGAGTTTATGTCTAGATGCATGACTTGTCAGAAAGTGAAGTTAGAACATCAGAGACCCTATGGATTGTTACAGCCATTACCTATCCCTGAGTGGAAATGGGACATGATCACAATGGACTTTGTAACCAGGTTACCCCATACCCGGAATAGGTATGACTCAATCTGGGTGATTATTGATAGATTGACCAAGTCAGCTCACTTTATACCTATAAAGAAGAACTATACCGTGCAGAAGTTGGCTGAATTGTACATTTCTAAAATAGTACATCTGCATGGAGTTCCAGAGTCCATTGTGTCAGATAGAGATTTGAGTTTCACCTCGATGTTCTAGAGAGAGCTGCGGTCAGCTTTGGAAACCAGATTGGACTTTAGCATAGCTTTTCACCCTCAGACAGATGGGCAATCTGAGAGAACTATACAGACCTTGGAAGACATGCTACGCATGTGTGCCATGGACTTTGGTGGTTACTGGGATTTGAACATTCAGTTGATTGAATTTGCTTACAATAACAACTATCATGCCAGTATTGAAATGGCACCTTTTGAAGCATTGTATGGCAGGAACTGCAGATCCCCGTTGTGTTGGGATATTGGTGAAAGGCAGCTTTCTGGACTTGAATTGGTTCAGATCACTTCTGAAAGGGTTCCATCGATACAACAAAGGTTGAAGACAGCTTTTAGCCGACAGAAGAGTTATGCAAATCCTAAAAGAAAAGATATTTCTTTTGATGTAGGCGATTGGGTGTTTCTGAAGGTGTCACCCATGAAGGGTGTGATGAGATTTGGTAAGAAGGGTAAGCTAGTGCCTAAATATGTGGGAACTTATGAAATCAAGGCTAAAGTTGGTGATGTGGCCTATAGATTGGCTTTACCACCAGAATTATCTAGAATCCATCTGGTCTTTCATGTATCAATGCTGAGAAAGTACATTTCTGACCCATCACATCTGAAACAGACAAATAATATTGAGATTGAGGAAGATTTGACATATGATGAATACCCAGTAGCTGTTATTGATCACCAAGTGAGACAGTTATGATCCAAGTCAATTCCAATGGTGAAAGTGGAATGGAGGAACCATTCTGTTAAAGACTGTACTTGGGAACTGGAGCAGGACATGAGGAAGCAGTTTCCCCACTTGTTTCTATAATAAGGTATGTTCTAAATTCGAGGATGAATTTATCTTAAGGTGGGGAGAATGTAATACTCGCAATTTTCATAGTTAACTAATTTCTAATTCAGAAATTAATTAATTCTTTAAAATTTCAAAATGGTACTTATGGATGTCCATTTGAGCTAAAAATTTGATTGAACGTATTAAATATATTCCTGAGCCATGGTAAAAATTTGAGATAAAAACGAGTTAAGGATACAACTTAATTGAGAGAAAGGACTAAACTGAAAACCTGGATAGTTTGGTTATATGTGTGTGGTTGTCTGTTGGGCTCATTTGAAAATAAAAACTTCAAAACATATTACCTCTATAATACCCGTTTTCTCCCTAAATAACCACTGTAGCACCTGAGCTTCCCACTGCTGGTTATGACATTTCCAGCCACCATCATCACCGATTATGGTGTCAAAATAACAAGCTCATCAAGGCCTATCAATTCATACCAAAAATTGCATAAATTGTTGCCGAAGGAAGAAGCTTTAAGCTTTGAAAATCCCAAGACCGTCGGCCTTCGTGGTCCATGACTATCCGGTCATATTCAACGGCAATTAACCCCACCATCTCATAGATCATAAAAAATGGTGAAGATTGGTACCTGACCGCGACGTTGAATCGCGACGGAGGATGATGAATGGAGGGTGGTGGAGTTTCGGTCCGATGAGCCTTAAATGGCTTGATTCGTGCAATCTAAAGCACATGGTGGCACGTGAACCAAGGCAGGAGGGTAGGGAGGAAGATCCACACATTTTGGATGAGTTTCAAGCCTTTCAGGTAGCCATCCATGGCGGCAGTTAGGGCCCACGCGCTGCCATGGGCGATGGCCGTGGGGCCCGGCCCAAAAATAGATGAAAATATTTTTTAAAATTAGTACAAATTATTCTGAACAACTTTAATAAAGGACCAATAGGCATATAGTGTTTAGATTTTAAATTAAAAATCCCGGAAGTAAATTATCGATCTGTGGAAGTTCTCGAACTATGTGTTACACGTCTAATTTAATTGTTTAGATGTTATTTATGTTATAAGCATTTTATATAAGTGATAATTAATTTGAATTGGGGGTTTTAACAGATTAATTTAATATCTGGATTAATTAATTGAATATTAGGACTGTTTAGACCGTATAACTGAATATTTAATTCTCGAACCGTTGAAGACTGGTTGGACTTTGAAGAAGTATATTTTGATAGATAATAAATGGTGTGATAAGTTCAATAATATATAAATATAGATGATGTTGGTTAGTGTTGTAACTGTTGTGTTTGGTAAGTCCGAGTAAACTGGTAGGCCTGGCAATTGGCCGTGAATGTAGAAGTGTTGTCTTTATGCAGGATGGGCTCCACTTAGGTGGAGAGATGTCCATTTTACAGGGGAGGTTCTGTTAAATTTTTGGTAAAATTTTCTCGTAAAACGTGATATCAAGTTAAACGAACTAAATCATATAACACGTTATAGTTATAAGATGATAATATAAGTTACAATTTTTAAATAGAAATCTAGAGTCCAATAGGAATTAGGTTATGTCCTTAATCTAAAATGTATTCTTTTATATATATTTTGTAGAGAGTAGCAGAGCCAGAGACAGAGCTGGTGGCTCACGAGTGCACGGAGGCGCGCACTCATCTTGTGAGTTAATTTCACGCTTATGAATTGCTATTAGATTTATTTTCATTATATCATAACATATATATTATACATGTTCATAACATAAATGCGTATCATTATTATTATTATTATTATTATTATTATTATATATATATATATATATATATATATATATGCATCCTCTGTGATTATTGTTGTGAATTATTGTGCTTGCGGCTGGAGGATTGTTATGGGACGAGCTACCTGGTGGGCGACATAAGGCTGTGTGCACACATGAGTCAAGTATGATATGAGTTCAGGACGGGGCTTTCCGGGCGCCGATCCTTTTATTTGTTTGCACTACGGCATGCTCGGTGAGGGCTTCCCGAGCAGCAGTTGCATTTATATTCTAGGGCTTGCTCGGTGAGGGCTTCCTGGGTGCTAGAAGAGATATATTGGAAGAGAGACCCACGTGGGCATAAGAGAATTGTTGTGAGTAGGGTAGGGGTAGAAGTTTGTTAGGTAAACTATCTCAATCCTCCGCCTTATATGTTATGATTGAAACATACATCCGTGTGACTATATGTATAGTATTATTTATAATATTTATGATGTGTGCTTGCATATATTAGGTTGCATTTCGTAAGTATGAACTTAGTTCACTCAATGAGGTTTGACTCCACTCAATTTATTTTTCAGGATTCTTCTCAGACCTCACCAGTCAGGTCTCTACGCCAGACTTCTTCTTCTCCGGCAATTTTGTGAAGGTTTCTACTTATCTATTTGGATGTATTAATATTCTAGATACTGCAGTAGTAGCCTATTGTACTAGAATGTTATATTTATGGTTATGTCGAGTATGTATTTTAATATGATCATAATACTTTTATCTATGGATGACTTTAAATTATGTCTTGGATGATTGTAGCCCTGAGAGGTTCCAGCTGGTATGCTGGTTATGTTAAAATTACAGATGATATTATTATGGACTATATATGTTTATTATTAGCAGGGTTATGTTTATTTGTATGAAACCAGAATCTATAATTCTAGTATATTATGTTGGTTTATGATGTGTATCAGGTATTAGGCTAGCCACGGGTTCCGGTAGCATATAGTTTTCCCGTTTTGTGGCACCGGTCATATAACCTGGGTTTGGGTTGTGACATTTTTAATGTGAAATTCGCATCTTGAAAGTTCAGCATATTTTCGACGGGTCATAACTTGAGCTAAAAGACTCGAAATTGAATGCTCCAAAAGCCTAAATTCAAGATAAAATCGACATCAGTAACTTTCATGAAGGAGTCGTGGCTATTTAAGATAGTAAATACCTGAACAGTGAGTTACAAATCAATAGTTTTATTTTTCTACCATGAATTTTATGCTTTTGCTTAGTTTAAATATTTTATTTCTTATAGTCCTAAACTAATTATTTAAAGTCTATTTAGTAATTAATTTAGATTAATTATGTTCTTTTTTGAGTAACATTAATGATTAATTAGTTTTTTTTTAAATTAAATTCATAATTATATTAAGTTTTAATGTGAAATTCGCAAGTCGAAAGTGTATCACATTCGACAAGCTATAACTTGAGCTAGAAGACTCAGAATTGAGTGATTCAAAAGCCTAAATTCAAGAGAAATCGAGATCTATGACTTTCATGGAGAAATCGTAGCCATTTAATAACTGTAAATACTTGCAAAGTGAGTCACAAATTAGAAGTTATGTGCTGTGCAGTCTGGACCGAAATCTAATTTTAAAAGGCTACATGTAATTGATCGAAACAAGTTCTAATCCTTGTAGGGCTTTTTGGCAGCTGTAATTAGATCTTGAGAAGTATAAATATATCAAATTTAAAACTGAAAAATTATTATTCTCTATCTAAAAGAAATTGATGAAAATTTTATAAATTTTTTCATCATTCAAACTATTGAAGTATGGATTGAAGATTGAAGACTTAGAATTAAAAAGGTATATAAAATTTTATTTTTGTACCATAAATTAATTGGTAATCAAGTAATATGGTTTAGCTTAAAAAGTAAAAAAATGATTTGATAACATACTTATATCAATAACGAGAGGAAAAAGTAGTATATGTATAAATTTGAACAAAATACTATTTAAATTTTAGAATTTTTTTTATAAATTTATGGACTTTTTTGAAAAGAAAATAAGTTTTTAGATCAAGTTAAATTATTTTTTAACAATTAATAAGTTTTTGGACTAAACAACATTTTATTTTTTCAGATTTGATCCCCTACCTGTTGTTGATCTGTTTTATACACCGTTTTGTAAATTATTAGCAGGTTGACATACAATTTTATCACTTTTTAAAGTTGACACACCAAATTGTCAATTTTTAAGAAGTTCACACACCATTTTCATCGATTTACCTATGTATAATATATATAATTTTAAGTCCCCGCATCCATTGTTAAGATTGAAAATACATATCATCTATATATATATATATATATATATATATATATATAAATAAAGGAGAACCCTAAAACAGCCCATCCAGGAGTTCACCACGTGGCACTCCTGGATGATTTTATTTTATTTTTAAAAAATAGTTGGGTACTATATTTTCTTTTTCTTTATTTTAATTTCTCTTTTTTTTATTATATTTATTAAATTTGGACTCAAACTCAATTCACCTTATCTATTATTTTTCTATTTACCCTAAATACGTACTAAGAAGTTAAATTTAAGATGATTTCTACCATTGATATAACATATATGTATGCCAAATCTCTTATAATTCTCCCATCGTTTTTTCTCCAAAAAGCTTTTCCTTTTCAAATTTTCTTTATTCCTTTCACCAAGCTATTTGATGGAACATCTTTTTGTAATTTAATTCTTACTTATTATATATAATTAAGTTCGTAAGCTTTTCCAAAAAAAAAGTTCGTAAGCTTTTTTTTTTTTTTTTTATCTTGATTGAATTCAACATCAATACATTTAATAATTTTAATAACGTACTATTGTATGGTGTTTGTAAATTTCAATTTTGTATTTTTTTGATAATTAAACATTAATTAATAGAGGATCAACCAATCATCAACCTATGTTGTTTTTGAATTTTTGATTTTATATTTCTTTTATACTGAGCAGATGATGGGGAAGGTGATACATGAGTAGGGGTTGATGATGCCTATAGGTATGTTCTTCATTGATCATTAATACTTAGAATTCAACATTAATTAATATAAGAATCTCCTATGCTGAATATATGTGTGTGTGTACATATATATTCTTTGCTTTTTTACTGTTTTTATCATCATCATTATTATTACTACTATTATTATATTGTTATTATTATTATTGATTTTTTTATTTTTAGAGGGTTAATGTTCAGAACAAAATAGAAAAGGAAAAGAAGGAGAAACTTCAAAAGCTATGCCAAGAATGAGTTTTATTGTTATTGTTATTGTTGAATAATTTAAATGGTGTTCGTTGAATAGTTTATTGTGTTATGATGTAGGGAGGAGGAGCTTCAGTTAGAAAAGCGTAAAAGAGAGAAATTAAGGGCAATTCTCGGCTACAAATTAATAAGATATTATTATTACTCGAGTTCACATTGGCTAATGTATACAAATTAGAGTTTTTATTAGTATCAAACTTTCTTTTGAATGGTTTAATCTTTAATAATTGATGAAGTATATGTCTAATCTTGTAAAACATGAGAAGATGGTACTATTGGAACATTAATGTTGCTAATAACCTTGATGGATTTGCAGTTTATAACTTTCAATGTAATGTAAACCAGCTACATTAGTCATATGGAGAATTGAAGTGCGTCAAAAGCTATATGTTATCGGTAGGTTAAATTGGAATTTTGTACGTTCTTCTAAAACTATTAATTTTAACAAAGTTATAGGTCCTATCTCACTGTTATTTATAAATCTAATCTAAGTTTGGAGTTTTATTTATTTAACATCTTTATTTGTCTATAATATTTATGTAGGTTTTTTTGTCTCCCTCTTTTTATATTTTTCTTAACTACTGTGTTCATTAATAGGTCAATGCATATAAACTCCTTTAAATAATAAGGGAAATTCAAATGCTCTCTTCATATGTGGAGTCAACAACATTTTCAATGATAGATGCTCCATTCAGTGGAAATAAATATGCAAGATATTTAAGAATTATCGCACCAACTGTGCCTGGCAATGAAGTAGGCAAACAAATTTTACTTAAAATAATTAAAAATGAAGGAACAAGAAAACAACTCTTATTATAAGGATTTATTTTATTGCATTTGAAATATATTATATTATATTATGATTTATTTTATTTTATTAAAATATGTTTTATCTCTTTACTTAACTATATCTACAACTCTTACTTATAGGGATGCAATGTTATATAACAAAATTTCGACTTCGAGATAACTATAAAACTCACTTAAAAAAAAAGATAATTATAAAACTGAGACGACCTTTCTATTATAATAATCATGAGATATTTTTATTAAGTAAAGTTTATCTATTTATTCCATTCAACCCTATCTAAAACTCTCTACACATATTCTTCAAAACAAATGATTACATATTTTAGTTTTCTTTTTGTTTGTAAACTATCTTATAATAATTCACTTAATTTAATTAGAGTTATAATTATAGATTGTCACTATTTGCGTCCTTCAAACAAATGATTACATATTTTAGTTTTCTTTTTGTTCGTAAACTATCTTATAATAATTCCTTTAATTTAATTAGAGTTAGAATTATGGATTGTCACTATTTGTGTGCTTATATAAATAATTCAACGTCAACAATGACTCACAAGATTTGAATGCTCTTTCTATTTATTTATCTGCTCTATAATCTTTAATTACATTGTCTAACTACCAGTTCAACTCTGGTTCAACCATAGTTGAACCTCCGATCATTGACCCTCTAATGTTTTGAGTCAATGATCGGACTGATTTTTAAATCCTTGATAAAAATCATATTTTTCATTTTTACAAATAAATAATCATTTCTAAAAAAAATACTACTCTCTATTAGTACAAAACTATATTCGATTTTGAATAAATATGAAAATTGATAATATAAGAAACCTTAAATAAATACTTTTGAATAAATAGAAAATTAATAATATTAGAAACCCTAAATAAATTATTAAAATTTCCTAAAATAATTTTATTGAAATTTTAAAAGATCATTAATTCAAGTCGAAAAAAATCATTAATGAGTAAAAAAATACATTCGATAATAATTTTTACAATAATTGTTAATGTTCCAAATTGGATGTCGTATTTGTGTAATTTATGAATTAAAAAGTGTATGAGTTAAAAATTAATAAATATTCCATTCAAAAAAAATAATAAATAATTAATATTTATTAAAAAACTAAATAAAGTTAAATTAAAAGATAAATATGCCATTTTTGAGATGTTCCAAATTAGGGCGTTAAACAAATTTTAATATAGTATATTATTTATTTCTATTATAATTTACAATTTATGTTTTGGAATTTAATTTTTTATTAATCTTTGTCGATGAATTTATTTATATTCACCTAAATAAATTTATCGTGAAATGTGTTAGAAGTTGAGGAAATTACCGATTTTATAGGGAAATGGGCTATTACAAAACTCACTAAACAATGCAAGATCATTTCAGCTGTGGTTCTTGCTCTAATATTTGATCATAGAAATTAGACTTCAAGGTAAAATTACATATGAACCAAAAAAAAAAATGACAACAATTTATAAATAAAGTCTAAAAAAACATTTAATAAACCACAGCTCGCGCTTTGCGCGGGTGAACGACTAGTTAAATCATAATAGAGCACTCTCAGGAACATATATGATCGGCACGAAATCATTCGCTATGATGTGAAGCAAGTCTATTAATCTGAGTTTTTTTAAATCTCATTTATTAATTTTGTGGAGTCATTGAATGAATTGGCAATGATGACACAAATGGTTTTTTTTTTTCCGTTGATGTTTCAGGTGATATGTGCAGTTTGTGACACAAAGCAGTCGGTGTGTATGCTTCAAGATTATCTATAATGTAAAGATCTATTATGCCTTTGATTTTTCTTTGGTTTTGTTGTTAATTGGAATCAAATTTAACTTCGATTTCAGGTTGCTCAAGTTTGTACAAACTATGGTTTCAATACGGGGGAATACTTTTGTGGAGTTTGCAAATTCTTTTGTTTTTTTTTTTTGCTAGGTGTTGCCTAAACAGTGGTATTCCACGGCCCCGGCACCCAGGGATGGGAGCAATTACCGCACCCCGTGTATCCGTGTATCAGTAGCTGTCACAGAAGCCCAAGCAGCGCAAGTGCCACTCGAACCCGCGACCTTGATGCTGCACAAGTTGATCTTGGACCAATTGAATTAGCTGCCACTGGTAATCTTTCTTGAATAATGTTTGCCTTTTTTTTTTTTGTTAATGTTAGAAACTTATGAATCTCTCTTATGTTGAAAGTGAAAGGGGCAGAGAAAAATATTATTTTATAGAGATTATTAATTTATCGAATAATACTTTTGTATATTTATCTAAATTGGGGCAGCGAAAAATTATTATTTAATTGAGATTATTAATTTATCAAATATTATTAATCGAGGTTTTACGGTAGTTAGTTAGTTAGTTCTTTTGATGTCTGATTATGAATCTTTGATGCGGACAGACAAAGGGCATTTTCATTGTGATGATTGTGGAATCTGTAGGTTTGTAAACTTGGTCTACTCTAATTAATTTGCTCACTCCCTTTATTTTCTTTAAGATATTATCAACCAATTCATTACACTAAATTCCTAATACCCTTTTAATCTAAAACAGAATAGGTGGCCGTGATGAATATTTTCAGTGCAAGAAGTGTGTGGTATGCACAAACTAATATATGAACCATTTGCTAAAACGTGATTTGGGTATCTTTCCTTTGTGTCATCAAAGTTCTTCAGTCTTGAATATAAAATATTGTAATTTAA
>CANYLF010105573.1:0-19160 GCA_948193215.1 Bocquillonia castaneifolia
TCTCCCATTGACGGTTGCCTTTAGTAGTTACTGCTAGGTAGAGGTAATGCGGATTCCAAGGCTTTTCCCTTGTATGTGTGCTTTGTCCATTTACTTATGTTTCTTGCATTTACATGGTATTCTATTGTTTAGATGTTTACACATGTGTGTAGAAGGATAGATCCGCAGGTAAAGTAACATTAGATTTATATGGAAAATGATAGTGATATGTACATTTAAACAATCTTAGTTTCGATTCATAAAATGTTTCGATTCAAGCATCAATGTTTAAGATTTACATAGATATACTGTTATGTGTTCCATAAGCTAAACACATAATATTTTGAATTCAACCAAACAATTTTGTTTGAGTACTTAAATATATAAACATGAAATGGTACAATTTCAGCCTAAATTCACAATCTAAAGTACTAAATCTAACAATAGTAGCTTAGCCTAAAAAACAATCAAAATGGTATGCCTATCAAATATATAGTGTAGTCTGCTAGAGAATATAGTGGTTCCAACTAGGTTTATGGTGATAGCCGCAAGTGCACGGTGTCATATTCTAGTATAAAGAGTTATCGTATACATATTCACAAGAATACTACAGTGGGTCGACCATTCGAAGCTTCAAAGTCGGTCGTTTGTTCTCTCAAGGAATAATAGATTGATCGGTAAGATCTCTAAATCCTATAAATATTACCCAGAACTTCCTATAAAATAATCAATCAGACATTTAATAATTAAACCTGGTAACTAGTACAGTAAAAAAGGTAGAAACTCATTTATCATTTCCTTTCTCTAAAGGTGTATGCATACTTCTGCCATGATTATCCCAGGTAACTCAATAATAAACTAATGTGCAAATAATAATAAAAAAGCATAAAAAATAAATTAGAAACCAATTGTGGATGTTCTGCATTTAAATAAACAAGGAAATAATCCCCTTGGTCTTTTAATTAAAATAAATGGCAACCCACCAAATACAGTAAACCGCACTCAATCGATTAGGGACTAATTAAGCAAAACCAATGTAGAAATAATAAAACTGATTATAAACAATATTAGGGACGATCATTCATCCTTGCCAGTGCCATATTATTTTCTGGGTGATTCATCACTTTATTTTTGTTTGTCCGCTTTAGGAATTAATGACCTCCTTAATTAATTAAATGGAAATTGCCTAGTATGGATGACTCATTCCAAAAATAGAATCACCTGGAGTGATGACGGATGGGAATTCCAAAGGAATCAAACTATCTTACTTGTCACTCAATGTCCCGATCGTAATTCGAGTGGTGACTCCACCTTTTTTCGGAAAAGGCCAAAATCCCAATTTATTAAGTCAGCTCGCCAATGCCATTGGGAACACTAAGGCACGAAAAACCCGTGTGTCCATAGTGGTGACTCCACTGGGGAAGTTTTTATAAATAAAAATGAATGAAGATTACGAGCAATTTCCCATCTTTTTAATTAATTTTGTCATTGTTCTCCTTTTCTACATTGCATTCTAGATTTGCATTTTCTAGGGTCCCTCTAAACCTGGTACCATTTACAATGCAGACCAATGATTCAACCCTAGTTTCTTGGGCTGTATTATCAGTAACTACCACTCACAATTGAGATGATTTCCTCATCGCTTGAACCCTAGAGTGGGGATGACGGTCAAAGTAAATTTACTTGCGTGGGAGCCTTTTTAGCCAAACCAAATGTCAAACCCCAGCATGTAATGGCCGTAGAAGTTTCCACTAGGTATGAACCTGTTAATCCTACTTGTTGTAATGATGCCATGAGTATTTTATGATCATTAAGCCTAAAGCATGTGCCGAAACTTGGTCTGCCTAAAGGCAGAATTTAAGTACAAGGATACAAACTCAAATATCATAGATTTTACTATTTGCTAGGATAGCTTGAGAGATCGTTCTTACATGTTGGTACTGTCATCCCTTGCTGATGATATAAAGTACCCCAACCTACCTAGGAAATGGACTTTTGACTAACGGAATATGTGTGTGTGAGTAATAAGGTTGGAAGGCTTGTAATTTGGCAGTATTTGGTACTTGTACAGCTAACGTTTCCCTTGTTTCTCTTGTCATGCATACATGCATACATGTATCTGCAACATACACACGCATCCTTAACCTTCTTTTTTTTACAGCCTGTTGGCCTTGGTAGCACCAATCCATCTTATTTTGAGCTTAACAACCTTTATTTTGTGTTTGACAAAGCTTTTAAGTTTGTAGGTTGAAGATCTTTGAAAAAAAGTCAAAACTAGAAAATGAACTGTAATTCACACCCGTGAGATGGATATCGCTCCAGCGACTATCACACATCATGTCCGCGATTGGCTTTTCTCCCCCTCGATTCATGGTGAACATTTCGATGAAAATGCAAGTTACTGCCTCTATGTTTCGCACCCACGATTGGACAAATCACCCCCGCAATATTGGAAACCAGAAGACATGTTTCAAAGGCATTCTCTGGTCCATACAATTGTGCCCGCGATCAATGAAATCACCCCTACGAGTTCAGGAACCAGAAGACACGTTTCAAAAACATTCTCTAGTCCATACAATCATGCCCGCAATCAATGAAATCACCCCCACAATTTTAGGAACCAGAAGACATGTTTCAAAGGCATTCTCTGGTCCATAAAATCACGCTCGCGAGTAATGAAATGGCCCCCATGATTTTAGGAAATAGAAGGCACTTTTCAAGGCATTTTCTGAAGGATGATATTGTGTCTGCGACATATGAAATCGCCCCCACGATTTCTTGGTCAACATGACCGTTGGAGGATGTTTCAAACTTCGCGCCCGCTATTCATGGTAATTATGAGTTTTGATTCAAATTCCTACTATCTGTTAGAGACCCATTTTGGATTGTTTCCAATAGCTAGTTTTAGGGTTTATGGCTATAAATACCCCTCTTAATTGTGTTAAAAAACATAACACACATTCTTAGATGCCAAAACTCTTGTAATTTAATTTTTCATAATTCTTTGTAAATAAATTCTTTGTTAATTTATTTTGCGTGGGTAGTTAGAGCTCTAGAGCATTTGTTACTTGGGTTGAGTGATCTTTCTACCTTGTCCAAGTGTCAATCTTTGTGAGGATTAGGAAACACTTGGGTAGGTTTGGTGTAAGCCTTAGTAAACACTAGGTTTGGAGAGAGCTTAAGCAATTCTCTTTGTAAAGGTTGAAGATAGCCTGTGAAATCTTCATTGTAAAGGTTAGAGATAGCTTGTTAAATCTCCTTGTAAAGGTCGTGAGATAGCTTGTGAAATCTCACATTGTAAAGGTTGAAGATAGCCTATGAAATCTTCATTGTAAAGGTTGGAGATAGCCTGGTAAATCTCCTTGTAATTCATTTGTGGTAGTGGAACCCCAAATTGTGTATTTGGGAGAAGTGGATGTAGGTCAAGAGTTAGACTGAACCACAATAAATTATATATATATATATATATTCTCTAAAGAAATTTTTATTTTCTATTCCGCACCAATTCACCCCCCCTTTTGGGCATTTCACAACTAATGGCAAGTAGTTCTCGTGTCCCTTGTGGTGGCGCTCAAAAGGGGAATTCCAACTCTAGTTCGTCCTCAACCATGTCTGATCAGGATATAAGGCAACCCCAGATAATTTACATTAAGCAACCTCTGTCTAACAATTTGTAGACACTGAATTTTGGGATACTAGATCCTTGGGGCTAAGCCAAAAACCTTGCGGCAAATTATCTATTTCAGGGATTTATCCTATGCAAATTAAATGGTGAAGATAATGCTCTAAACACCAAAGATTCGACCGGACCACCAAACATCCGGCAGGACCATTGCGATGCCCATGTTGGTCCCAAAGGCCTGAAGAAAGGATGGCCCAAGGCCCATAAAGTGAAGGTCCAACCGGACCTTTTCCAATCATTCGGCTGAACCTTTGCCCTAGGCTTCTAGTGGTAATCATGATTATTCACTACGGAGCGGTGATTTGACAATATAGTAGTAGGTTACGTGCTCTTACTGCTCTGCGCTATAAAAACCTTGTATCAACACCTTACAAGAGGGGAGGCACCTGTTAGCACTGGCAGAGAGACTACTTCATCCTTAAGTAAAGAAATCCTTCAATAGAAGGAAAAGGAGATAAGTGGGAGTTTAGCTTCATCGTCTCCATTTCTCCGATGGATCAATCAGAACAGTAACAAACTAAGAATATAATGATTATAAGGATCATTCTAGCATCCATACATTGTAAAAACAAGGTTTTAGTTGTATCATTCCATTGATATTCTGATGTTTTAAGCTACTGTAACCTTGCATGTTTATATATAACTAAGCTCTTCTTATTCTTTCTTATATGCATGGACTCTTGATACTAAGGCGATGAGTTAGAGATAAACAGGATGTAGCTCTGGAGCTCAACCAAGAAAAAATGGATTCAAACATGTCTCTGAATCCTTAAATATATTTGCTTTCTAATAGTTCTTTATCCATAGGACTTAGGGTTCTCTTATGCTCTAGGGGGCCATATTTACATTTTTTGTGCATTATATTAGAAAGGTATGTAATAAATAGTTATAAACAAGGCCAAAATAATCTCCAACACCGAATTACAAGTCTGGCTAGACCATCACACAGAGTAAGGATCATCCGACCGAACCTCCACTTATCCGACTGGATGATCAGAACTCGACCGGATGTCCCACATGCTTCCATTATTTTTCAAACTTGGGCCTGGCCCAAACCAAACATCTGGCCACACCTCTATCTCTAAGATCCGATTGGACCATCATGATGATGAGAAGAAAGGATAAAATAATAATGTAGACCGCCCGATTCGAAGCTTCGATATCGACTGATAAGTCATCTCTGGGATGAATTAGTCGATCTATAAGATTCACTTGTTATTTTATGTAAATCATCTAGACTTAATTGGAAATAACTAACGGGATATTTAATAAATAATCCCAGTGATCTAGTAAATAAAAGATTCTAGAAACCATTTCACCTTTCCTTTCTTTAAGGGTGTATGTATACTCCTGCAATTTAATATTTCAGGTAAATAATAAATAAATTAATGTGTAAAATGGTAACTCGTAAATATATGTAAAATACATTAGAAACTAACTGTGGATGTTCTGCATGTGAATGAATAAGGAAATAATCCATTTGGCTAATTATTATTAAAATAAGTAGCAACCCACCAACAAAGCAATCAGTACTTAATCAATCAAGGTTAATTGTACTGGACCTAATGCAGACATAAAAACTGATTAGGAAATAATGACCTTATTACTTAATCATCTAGAGTGATGACGTATGGGGATTCCTAAGGAATCTACCTTTTTGTTAATCATTAGGTGATCCCGATGCAGTTCGGGTGGCGACTTGATGCATTATATATTGCATGGGAAAAATGGGGTTTAATTAGGAAGATTTTATCCTTAATTTGAGGATATTTGCATAATCTTGTACATATTTATATGCTTTTTATGTATCTAATAATTTTCAAGTTTTCTCCAAAACTAAATGGTTTTGAGAGGCTTTGTAAGCTATCTGAAGGATTTAGGATCACATGGAGACATTGTAAGACATTTTTCTAACTTTTGGTGCAAGACATGGAAATTGAGAAAGCTGCCTATTGAGTGCCTTTGATAATTGATTCCAGAAAATGTAGATATCATTTTGTTATGAGAAGTTGCAAATCATAAGTTCATTTTGTCTATTTTCCATAGGAAAGGGAATCACTTTATTTGGATTTAAGATGAGAAAGTTATGATTTGATCAATGTTGGTCACTCAAATAGCAGTCCTAAGTTGAGCACTAAAATATTTTATTTAATTTGAGGCTCCAGATGATTGAACAGGGAAAATTGCATTTCTGAAAGACTTGTAGAGGAGATTTTTTAACTATCAAATGGACTCAAGAATCAGTCAATTAGAGTTCTCTAGCAAAAAGATATTGTTGGTCAAAGTTGGTCGTATTTCTAAAATATAGGAGGAGTCACCATACCTCTTTAAAGCAGCTTGCACCTTTTCAGTCATAACTTTCACCACAGACATCGGATTGGGGTGATTCAAGTGGCGTTATTTTGTGTTTAATTATATCAAAATTTTGTCATCTTAAATGATGAAAGTGCCCTTGAAGTTTCTGGAGCACTTTTGGCTAGTTATTGGTAAATGGTTCGAAACTTTTGGTAAGAAATACAACTTATTCTGACCATGGAGGTATAAAAAATGGAAGTTATTTCTGGAACAACATCTGAAATAATTTAGAAAAATTAGAGAGCACTTTTGTTAACACCTAATTTTTGATGCAGGAATGAGGAAGTGGCTTGGAGGCCCAGTGATGATCATTTATGTTTTAAATAGCATGAATTGAGTTGAAAATTGCTTTTTAAAGATTTCATAGCCACAATCAAATCATTTTCTAACCTTTCAAAGCATGTTTTCACCTAAAACCTCTGTTTTAAGCATAATAGTGCATTTTTCAGATGATTTTCATCATAACTTTCTCTACAAGTATCAGAATGACTTGAATTTTTGAGGGTTTATATTTCAGGCCATTTTGCATGTTTTCTCTTTTATATGTTTTTGCAAAATTTGACGTTTGGAGGCCCAAAAGTGCCCAACGCCACTATTCAGAGTGGAATTGGGCCCAACGCCACTCTTAGGATTGGCGTTAGGCTCAACGCCACAAGGAAGACTGGTGTTGGACCCCAATGCCGGTTGCATAAAGTTTAACATAAAAAGCCTGATTTCAACCTGTTTCGGCCAGAATGGCTCATACGAGCTGTACACGCGTCCCAAGGCTCTATAAGGCTATTTTTGACCAAAATAACCTTTGCTTTAAGCTCAAGTCATTGATTTTCAATAGGAAAGTGATGCTTTTAACCCTAGCTTAAGAATTAAACTAATTTCGCTATAAATACTCATTTAAGACTAGGTTTTAGGGGGAGGCAATTGTTCACACGAATTTAGGATTTGGCCTCTCATACTAACACTCTGAATTCACTTTATAGCCATAAACGCTTCACTTTTACATTGTTTTCAAAAAAAACTTTAAAAGCTTGCATCTTTTTCCATTCAAAGAGGTTTTGGAAGCTTTTAATCAATTCTAGCAAGGCTCCAGTAGTTGTTAATCAGCAAAAAGCAACATAGAAGTCACTCAAACCAGATCTGGGGGTTATCAAGTGCTTCTGAATCGATTACTTGAAAGGTAAGTCATCTTTTCCTCTGTATTTTCATTGTTTTTTTTTTCATGTTTTCATGATTTGCATATCATGAATGATTTATTTCTTGTGTTTATTTGTTGTGAATTTCTGTTTTACATGTATATTTGATGATTATGCATGTTTGTGTTGATTAAATGCCATTATATGCCATATATATGCATTATAATTGATGAAAGTTACTTTCTTTACATGATTTTTTGTGTTTTAATTTAGATCTGAGTTTGAGGTCATAAACATGTTTTAATTGCACAAAAGGTATTGCTTTCCATGTTTGATTGCATAAAAATCATTTCTTTGGTGTTTTCAATGCATAAAAATTATTGTTTTTCATGTTTTAATGTATAAAGGTTGTTCCTTTTTGTATTTTGATCCATTAAGTTATTTTCTTTGAATGTTTTAATGCACAAAGTTTGTTTTCCTGCATTTAAATATATGAAATTGTGTTGTTACAATGTTTATATGTGTAAAAATTACATCTTTTGCATGTTTTAATTATAAAGTTTGTGTCTTTTGCATGATTGGCGTGTAAAGGTTGTATTTTTTTATGTTTAATGCATGTCATGCTTAGATCTAGGTTGTTTTGCCATGATTCATGCATTATAACAGGTTTTGGTGAATGTTTTATGTGTAATCATCTCTGTATGTGTATTTTTTGGGCTTGGTAAACCCGAAATTTTGTTTTTCATCAAATTTCACAACCTGTTTTCTTTTTGACAACGAACGCCACTACTAAGAGTGGCGTTGGGCACCAATGCCTATAGGTAAGTGGCGTTAGGCCCAAACACCAGTCCCACGAGTGGCGTTAGTCCCTGTTTTATGCTCCCTTATGGTGTTGGGCTTTAAATGGTTGTGTACAGGTCTGCATAGTTGTATATAGTAGCTTTCACGTGGAATACAGTGATGAGGTAAGCATTCTGAACTTCTTTGGTAATTATTTAGTTGATTTAATGCATGAAATTGGATATTAATGCTTATTTGGTAATCATTTTAGGTTAAAATTGGTAGAAACCCTAAGTTGTATTGCTATGTTGGTTGTTATGTGTTATTATCACTTATACATGTTAATTAACCCTAATTAATGGCTGGTAATTGGTAAAATTAATCCTTGTTTGTTATTAGAAACTCACCATTGCATGTATGTATATAAAATGTAGGCTATAATTATTCTGTGTTATTATTACTTTCTTAGAAGAAATGAAGGTTGGTATAATACTAGGAGTATTGGGTAAGAATCACGCTCTGGAATTGATAAGTCTGATATTTTGATCTCTAGGGTCAATGCACCTTTCGTATTCTTAAGAGGAATCAAGGTGTACACCTTGTAAGACATTCTCGATGTCGGTTCAGATGGCGACTCTCACTTCAGCCCAGAAGCTTAACACACAGTGCCACAATTGCTAGTCATGGCTCAAGCTCTGAGGCAAAATTTCCTTGTGTGCAGTTTGTCGACTCCACTAAGGAACTTGACAGATAGACTTATGATTCAAGGGATTACCAATTACACTTTTTATTATGCTAAACTCTAGTTTCTTTGTATTCATACTTCCATTAAAACAACTTACCTCGAGGGTGCCATTAGTCGAGTCTCCTATGATTTACAAGAGTTCTTCATAGGAGGCGAAATCAGTGACTACCACTCATAGTTGGAATTGTCCTACTATTGCTTACCATCATAGTTATGGTTAATGAGTGATAGTTAGTGGGAAATTCAAAGCTGAATGTCTTATCATCGCTTGTACCTTTTTTTGATAGAGGGAGATGGTTAATGGGAGTTCGCCTTCTATGGGAACCTTTTTTTAGTCGAACCTAACCAAAGCAATGTAATGACTGTAGCAACTTCCTCTAGGACTTACCAAATGATTGTTTTGTTTTGTGATGCCATGAAGGCATTATAATGCCCGAGTCTAGTGTCATTTTTTTAACTCAATACCTAATTCTCACCTATGGGGGAAGCATTAGTATAATTGTACTTGTCTAGTGCAACCTTACAGCATAGGGTCATTTAGAATTGAGAAGAACAACTTTGATTATTACCTTTAAAAAAGGGATATTGGTGTGTCAGTCTAATTGTACCTGACTGACACTAAAATGACCCTAGAACAAGGGGAACATTAAGGAAATTCCTTAAAACAAAGACATGGGATAAGGTCGTAGTAATGACTTTGGTTTGTATGTTGAGAGCTTCTTTTGTGGGTGAATGTGCATACAACATCGGCAATAGCATCCCCTGTTGATACGACGGCCCAAGCCAATTCCTAGGAACATTGACCTGCCAAATGAATACGTGTGTGGGAGAAATAAGGTTGGAAGATTTACCACTTAGTAGTATGTGTGTTTGATTAATGTTTGCTACTTGTGTCCCCTTTCATGCTTCTTGCATACACATGTCATAGCATGTTAACCCTTTGTTTTGTACCAACATAGACCTCCTAGTGTCTCCTGGACAAGATGAGCAGGGCTCCTCATTCAGAACAAGCCACAACATACTCCTAAAGCTCCAACTTCCATAAGCACTATGGCTGGATTGAGTGAGGAAGTTTTGAAAACTTTGCAAGACATGATGGACAATGCCATCAAGAAGGCCTTTAAAGAAAAGGATGACCATAGGGAGGAGGAATAAGAATCTAGTAGTGATGAGGAAAGTGAGAAACATGCTGATAATGATGCCCTCGAAGCTTTGATTAAGAAGATGGAGAAGCTCCAAGAGATGGTAAGGAAAAGAACCAGGACTTTGACTTTGATAACCTGGGTCTCTATGGCATAACTAGGCTCCCTCCCAAGTTTAGGATGCCTGATGTGACCAAATTCAATGGGTATGGTGACCCTAAGCTGCACTTGAAGCAATATATCACCATCATGTCGGCCACCACTCTCAATACCGAGTGGAAATTGGGCCTGTTTCCCTTGACTTTCGAAGGTGTAGATTCTGACTGGTATCATGCCTTGCCTACTAGCACTAAGTTCGACTGGAAGCCCCTTAACGAAGCTTTTAGGGGTCAGTTATCCTATAATGCCACCTTGGAAGTTTCTTTAAAAGACCTAGAGATGACTAAACAGAAAGATGGAGAGACTTTTTCTGAGTTCCTAATCAGGTGGAAAGATAAGGTTGCTTTGATGCCTAACAAACCTTCTGAGAGGGATCAAGTCAGAATCATTGCTAGGACTGTGCATTCTACATGGATTTAGAAGCTTCAGTTGATGAATCCAAGAAACTTTATAAAGCTTTATGATGACGGGCTCCAGGTGGAAGAAATTCAGTTTGAGAAGAAGAAGACCACCAAGGCTAGCTCAAGCCATGCTCATACACAATCTACCAAGGTTGTGGAAGTCAATGCAGTAAAAACCACTCGTAGATTCTCCAACTTTAACAAACCCTTGTCTAAAGTATTCAAAAGACTAGAAAGAGAAGGCTTACTAAAACTTGAATTAGCCAAAACCCACCAAACACTAGCTCACCACAATATAACCCAAATGCTTTTTATCGTTTTTACCAAATACAAGGTCACTCCACCGACAATTGCATTAAGCTCAAACATTTCATTCAAGACCTCATAGATGAAGGGAAAGTCATGGACCCTGATTCTAAGAAACCAAGCACCAAAAATAACCCACTACCTACCTATAACAATGTTCCTCCACCAAACAGAATTGGCTGCATCGATTCAGGTGTGACTGAAGATGAGTTATGGGCCTCTTTTACTGACGATGATTTAAATGAGGCATGGGGTTCTATTAATTATGACTCCACTGAAGAAGAGGAAGCTCTCAGGTAGTCCTTCGAATATATGTAGAAGATTTCTTGGGCCAGCCTTCAGGCAAATTTGACTTTAAAGTCTTATATCCAAAGCATCCACCACCTCTTGTTCCTCTAGGAGATATTGAACCAAGCTGGGGTCTAGAATTTAACATCTATGACAAAAACATACCTTGTACTAAGAACTAGGCTGAGCATTTGAAGGATTGGGAGAAGGCTGATGCTTGGCAAAAGTTCTTAGATAGAGAGAATACGCCGACTAATATTGAGCAAGATATCCGGGTCTTGTGTGATGAGATTGATAAGAAAATCCCATTCCCTAGGGTTGAGATTGATTTCTATGTGATTTAGACTAGGAAAGATTGAAAGATTAAAGACTGCTTCAAGTTTGATGCATGGTACAGTTCTGATGATGATGAATTATAAATCGATAATGTGATAAAAATTGCCAATTCAGAGCCTGATTTAGTCACTAGAAGTGGGAAAGATTTCCAAAGAAAGGATTTAGGGAAACAAAAAGAAGCCAACAAAGAGCCTGAGAAAAAGGTAATAGAGGAAGATGCCTCGACAGACATTGTAACTGAGCAACTAAAAGAGACCAAGACTAATGAAGGCATATGGGACCTGCTTGTCTCCTCAGCGTCACATAGGCGGGCATTAGTCAAGGTCTTAGATAAGATACCAGTTTCTGAAACCACTACTCTAGATGAAGTGGTGAGACTTATGATTGAAAGGAAGAAAGGGGAGATAACTTTCTGTGATGAAGACTTGCCCTTAGATTGAAAGGACCACAACAAAGCATTGTTCATTGTAACTGAGGTGAATGGGAAAAGAACTTCCTGTGTTATGGTCCATCAATGTTTTCCCATCCAAGCTTTTATTAAAGATGGGGATAGCCAAAGAAAATTTGAAGCTGTCTGATCTAGTCATTTGGGCCTATGACGACTCCAAGAGGGCAGTTGAGGGCACATTTATTGTGAAAGTCAAGACCGGTCCTATAGTCTCCAAAGTTGAATTCACTATGCTTGACATCCCTATGACCTTTGTTGTTCTCCTTGGACGGCCTTGGTTTTATGGCTTGGGAGGAGTGCCATCCACGGTTCATCAAAAGATCAAATTTCCTTACCAGTATGAGGTTCTGACTATTTTGGCTGAACCAGCACATCAATTGTAGTGCTGAAAGCTACTCCCCAAGGAGTCACTACACCTATGGGCTTCCAAATCATGGGTATATTTGATGAGCCAAATAACCCTACAGTCAACCAAGTGATGAAGAAGATGGACTACTTGCCTACACTAGGATTGGTTAAGAACCAACAGGGCATCACCCAACTTCCAGACTTTAAGATGTAGACTACCAAAGAAGGTTTGGGCTATAAGGGTGAGAAAATGGCTAAAGATGGCAAAACTCTTAGTGATTTCTTTATTCTTGAGAGTGGTACCATTTGCCCTAGGAAGGCTGAACGTGTGGATATTGGGAAGATTCAAGTGCCTGTCTTTGAGATCTTCAAAGACATGCTAGATGTACAAGTTGTGGAAGAGATATTGCTTGAGGGAATCCAAGACATTAAGATAGAGGAGCTGATTGACCCCAAGGACACCACCTTGACCCCTGCTATAGTTTTTGAGATAGATGAGTTCATAAAAAGCTCTCTAATTGTTTTATTTTATGAGACTTTTGATGTTGATGCAATAATGTCTGATTTATTTAAGGATGATTTTGTTTTTCTTTCTAAGGTCAATGATATGAATGCCAATTTCACTTATTTATGTGATGTTTTACCTGATGGCACTATGCATTACATAGATCATACCATAAGCATTTTTGACATTAATTTTTTACAAACGCATTCTATTAATATTGGCACAAAAGAACAACCAAAGGAAATGACTCTTACATCTGATATTACTGCTAATGAGAGAGAAAATTTTGAAAAAATATTAAATAAAGAACATGAGTATTTGCATGGACATATGGTGACATGCCAGGTATTGATAGAAGCATCATCGAACATAGCATTCCCATAGATCCAACTAAGAAGCCAATCAACCAGAAGCTTCGAAGACTTAGACCAGAATGGGCCAAACTCATCAAAGAAGAAATTGAGAAGTAAATCAAGGCTAGATTCTTGGAAGTTGTCAGTTATTCAAAATGGTTAGCCAATATTGTCCCAGTTGCCAAGAAAGATGGAAGGATCAGGATGTGTATAGACTACAGGAATCTGAACAAAGCTTCACCAAAGGATGATTTTTCCTAGCCTCATATCGATGTTCTGATTGATAGTGCAGCTACAAGTGCCATGTATTCCTTTATGGAAGGCTTCACTAGCTATAATCAGATAATGATGGCACTCATAGACAAGATCAAGACAGCCTTCATCACAGAATGAGGTTACTTTTACAAGGTCATGCCTTTTGGACTCAAAAATGCGGGGGCAACCTATCAAAGGATGGCCGCAACCTTGTTCCATGATATGATGCACAAGGAGATCGAAGTTTTTGTGGATGATATGATGGTCAAGTCATCAACCAAAGAAGATCACTTTGAAGCCTTGGATCGATTCTTGACATGAGTTGAGAAGTACAACTTCAGACTCAAGCTAAAGAAATGCATTTTTGGGGTAACATCTAGAAAGCTCCTAGGACACATAGTAAGTCAGAAAGGGATTGAACTAGATCCAGATAAGGTGAAGGCCATTCAAGAGATGCCAGTACCAAAAACCAAAAAAGAAGTTCGGGAATTTCTGGGGAAGATCCAATACATCAGTAGGTTTATATCTAGATTAACTACAATCTGTGAACCCATTTGCAAGCTACTCAAAAAGGATCAGAAGGTTGAAAGGGACGAGCAATGTCAGAAAGCGTTTGACATGATCAAGCAATATTTGATGAATCCACCTATCCTTCAACCCTCTAGGGCAGGGAGACCATTGATATTGTACTTGGCCTTAGAAGACGATGCTATAGAAGCAATGGTCGCTTAGGAAGATGAAAATAGAGTGGAACATATTGTTTACTACCTCAGTAAGAAGCTATTACCCTATGAAGCAAAGTACGACATTGTTCAGAAAACCTGCTTAGCAGTAATATGGATGACACGAAAGTTGAGACATTACTACCCATCTTACCATGTTCAAGCTGTGGAAAAAGTTAATCCATTGCAGTACTTGTATGAAGCACCAGTAATAGTGGGGAAGCTCGCTAAATGGTTGGTATTATTGACTGAGTTTGACATGTAATACTTGACAAAGAAGACTATTAAGGGAAGGGTTGTAGCAAAGTTTCTGGCTCTCAACCCTGTAGAAGGGAAAGAAATGTGGAAGTATGAATTCCTATATAAGTCTTTGAATCTGATAGAAGCAAATGGTTTGAAGTTATACTTCTTTAGCTGAAGTAGCCATTACAGCAGGAGCAAAGAACCTCACTATTTATGGAGATTCAATGCTCATCATCAATCAAGCCTCGAAAAACTAGGAAGTCACAGATGAGAAGCTAAAACCTTATGCAGAGTGCATTTAGATGCTCACACTGAATATTTCATACCTTTGCACATCTACCAAGGGAAGAAAATCAAATGGCAGATGCACTGGCTACATTGGCATCCATGTGGGAAAATCCTAGAGATGTAGCTATGAAACCTCTAGTGATGTGTAGAGCTAGAATTCCCTGCTACCAAGGCGAACGAGTAATGATTGTGAATGGACCTAAGGAGAAGCCATGGTTCTATGAAATTATGAGATTCCTTGAAAAACAGGAATACTAGAAGGTGCTAATGGAAGGCAGAAGCATGCCTTGAGAGTAAGTTCGAGCTTTGAATGGAATACTACTTTGATATCTAGACCAATATGAGGTAGAAGAAGTCATGAAGGAGATCCATGCAGGAGTATGTGGTTCCCACATGAGTGGGCATACCTTGGCAAAGAAGATAGTCCGGCAAGGGTATTACTGGGATAAGATGGATAGAGATTGCATGAAGAAGGCCAGAAAGTGCCATGAATGTCAGTTACACGGGAATTGGATTCACCGACTGCCAATAAAACTACATAATTTAACTTCTCCTTTGCCATTGTTAGCTTGGGGGATAGATATCATTAGAGAGATAAGGCTGATAGTTTCCAATGGTCATAAATACATTGTTGTGGCTATCGAATACTTTTCAAGATATGTGGAAGCCATCTCACTCCCAACAGTCACATCCAAGAGCGTGGCCGACTTTATTAATAAAAAGCTCATTAACAGGTTCAGAAAGCCAATCACATCATCTTAGACAACGATGTGCAATTCCAAGGGGAATTTACAGATTTGTTATAAAGGGAAGGGATGGAACATCATAGGTCCTCATCATATAGACCACAAGCTAATAGGTCAGTAGAAGCAGCTAACAAGACAATCAAGAAGATCCTAGCCAAAATGGTGAAATCTTACAAGGATTGGGCAGAAAAATTACCTTTTACACTTACAGGCTACAACACAACCATGCAAAGTGCGACAGGGGAAACGTCGTATTATTTGGTTTTTAGAGGTGAAGGAGTAATGCCAATTGAGCCCCAGATACGATCATTGAGAGTAGCACCAGAATCTCAGATTCCTGAAGTAGAATGGGCTGAAGCAAGGTATAAGCAACTATTGTCTTTAGAAGAAAGGAGGTAGAAAGCTCTCTACCACACTCAGGTGTATCAATAAAGAATAGTAAGGGCTTTCAACAAAGGAGTCAATATCAGACTAATCAAGAAAGGTGATTGGGCATTGAAGTAAGCCAAGCCCATTCCATTTGATCCTAGATGGAAATTCAAGCCAAACTTTGAAGGCCCATATCTGGTTAAGAAGATCATGTCTAAAGGAGCCGTGAAGATCTCAAATCTGGAAGGGAACAAGTTCATGGAACCCAACAACTTGGATCATCTTAAAAAATACTACCTTTAGAAAAAAAATGTACAAAATAATAATCCCGATGAGTTGAAAACCCGTCAGGGCGGCTCATGCAAAATAAGGGAGCTCGCTAGAGTGAAAACCTCACAAAGAGGCATTCTAGGCAAAAATTAGGGCAAAAACGCCTACTAGGGTGAAAACCTCGTAAAGAGGTGGTCTAGGAAAAAATTAAGGCAATGAGAGAAGAAAGTAAGGAAGTAGTAGTATTGAATTTAAAGTTAAAGTACACTTATTGTGCTGGTATTAATAAAATAAAGTTTGCAAAAGAAAAGTGTCAAACTTCCTTATAGTATTTGATTCTATTTCTGCATAACTAAAAAGTTAAAACATTCACATGAATAAATGAAATGATTATGAGACCTAATTCCTTTTGCGTTTCTTTGACCACTTGATGTTATCAAAGCTTGCATTCATATCCTTTCTAGCATTCTCCCTTGCTCGTTTTGCATTATTTTTGTTGCTTATAACATACATCTCAGCACCTTTGCCTTTGTCATCAGACTATTCAGTCTGTAAATAAAACCATGCCATAAGATCTACATTTCCATAACTTGTATCAGAATAACCAAGTCAACATTTATGCTTGCCAGATCAACGTAAGCCTTGTACTCATCATCAGTAGCTGGTCCTTGGATAATGCTCAAATTCCTCATAAAAGATCTGCTAGCCCAGTGAGAGCGGATTTACCTCAAGAAGAAAGAAGTGACAGCCTAAAGAGTAAAGCTAGGAACATGATGTAAAACTCTATGAACCATACCATACTACCTACAGACTCTGGATGGAGTGTAGAAAGTCAAGCCAAGGCAGCCGAGGTCCGAGGCAGAACTTTATCCTAATAGCTGAACCAGAAAACCAATTGTTCCCTATAGAGTTAAACCAAGGCAGTTGAGGTCCAAGGTTATACTTTGTTTGGACCAGCACCCATATATCCGAGTTAGCAGGGTTTAAACACTCGAACCCCATGGAGTTAAACCAAGGCAGATGAGGTCCAAGGTTAAACTTTGCACACCGAAGTCGAGGTACGCATTTCTTTTCAAAAATTATGTGTTTTAGCTTTGTCTTTTGTTGGCCTAAAGATCCTTTATCTAACCTATTTTGAGCTTGACAACCTCCCTTAAGTAATTAATCAAGTTTCTAAGAGTGTAGGTTGAGTTTTAAAAGGAAAAATTAAATGATTAGTAAAGTGACCTATAAATCGCGTGCAAAGTGGTATGGATCACGCACGTGATCAACATCATGAGCATCATGACCAACGTGAGCCAGAATGTGATGAAGCTGAAAACTCTCGGGATCTCTAGAAAAAGTACCATCGCTTCCATGATGGACTTCATCACTCACGCGATCATCATCACCTACAAGATGGAAGCCTCACGAGCAAAAAGAGAGAAAACATAGCTTTTAGTGAAAGACTCCATCACGCACATGATGAGTTAATCACCTGTGTGATGATGGACCTTCATGCTTAAGTCAGTTTTCACACTCCATCACGTAGAAGAAAATGGAGATCACGGTCAAGACTTTCACGGATCACTTGAAGAATTACAGGGGATCACGCACGTGATGGACATCATCACGCACGTGAAAAAGGATCCAGTAACCACATTTTCATGAAAAATCCAATAGGCATTCATCATGCCTATGATAATTTCCATCACCCACGCGATGCTTAGAATTTTCATTACCGTTGGAGAAATTTTCAAACATCACGCTTGCGAGGAAGAAGTTACCGACGCGATGAACAAAATAATTGTCTTTATTCAAAAATTTTCTATCCATTGGAAACACCTTGATTAGTTTCTAACAACTAGTTTCTTGGGGTTAATTGCTATAAATATTCCTCCAAATTGTGTTTAGATAAAACACACATTCTTAGAGAGCCAAAACTCTTGCAAATTATTTTCTAAATTTCTTTGTAAACATAAATTCTATTGTGAATTTATTGTGTGTGGGTAGTTAGAGCTCTAGAGCATTAGTTGCTTAGGTTGAGTGATCTTTCTACCTTGTACAAGTGTCAATCTTTGTGAGGATTAGGAAACACTTGGATAGGTTTGGTGTTAGCCTTGTAAACACTAGGTTTGGTGTTAGCCTTTGTAAACGGTAAACTCTGGGTTTGGAGAGAGCCTTTGAAATTCTCTTTGTAAAGGTTGAAGATAGCCTGTGAAATCTTCATTGTAAAGGTTGGAGATAGCCTATTAAATCTCCTTGTAATCCATTTGTGGTAGTGGAACCCCAAATTGTTTATTTGGGAGAAGTGGACATTGGTCAAGAGTTGGACCAAACCACTATAAATTTCTGTCTATTCTCCAAAGCAATTTTTAAATTCTAATTTCACACCAATCCACTCTCCCTCTTGGGCCTTTCAATTGGTATTAGAGCCAAACAGCTCATTTGCACCTTAATTGGGAGCTTGAAGATCATTAGAGATGTTGGGTGAGGCTTTGGAAGCTTGAGACCTTACTTCGATGGAAGTGACTATCCTTATTGGAAATTGTGTATGCAATGCTATTTGGATAGTGACCAAATTGATGTTTGGGATCAAGTTCTAAATGAATGGACACCACCAACCATAACTGTAGGCGAGGTGACTACAACTCTTGAGAGAAAAGATTGGGTGGATGCACATCAAAAAAGCAATGGTAAGAACCATAAAGCTATGTCTATTTTACTTGGTTCTTTATCTAGAGAAGAATGTGCTAGGGTACTTCATTGTACTACTGCCCATGCAATATGGGCAACATTGGCAAACTATCATGAAGGCACAACCGATGTAAAGAACAAGAGGATTGAGCTTCTTGTTTATCAATATGAAACCTTCAAGAGGTTAGCTGATGAAAATGTTACCTCCCTCACCAACCGTCTTTTAGCTCTGGTGGAAGGGTTAAGAAAACTTGGCAAAATCTATAGCCCGGGTGAAGTCAACAAGAAAATTCTTAGGTCCTTTCCTAGGAAGAAGTTCGAGGCTAAAATTGCTTCACTTGAAGATTCAAAGGATCTTTCCACCATGAGAACCGATGAGCTCATAGGTAATCTCCTAATCTATGGGATGAACTATGATGAAGATGAAAAGCTAGAAGCAAGTGAGAGGAAAGAAGAAAAGAAGAAAAACATCACCTTCAAAGCCTCTCAAGATGATGAAAGCAAAAATGAAGAAGGGAAGAGTGGCCCTAGTGAAGAACATATTCTATTGCTCTCTAAGAGGGTGATAAGGATGGTTCAAGAAAGAAAAGGGTCATCTAGCAAAAGCAAGGATAAGAGGAGAAAGAAAGAAAGC